>BMAT01012541.1:57114-68546 GCA_019649035.1 Elysia marginata
AATAAAGCTCTATCAGCCACAGATCTGAGTGATGTTCTCCTATCAATAAAGCTCTTTCAGCCACAGATCTAAGTGATGTTCTCCTATCAATGAACCTCTTTCAGCCTCAGATCTAAGTGATGTTCTCTTATCAATGAACTTCTTTCAGCCTCAGATCTTAGTGATGTTCTCCTATCAATAAAGCTCTTCTAGCCTCAGATCTTAGTGACATTCTCCTATCAATGAACCTCTTCCAGCCACAGATCTAAGTGATGTTCTCCTATCAATGAACCTCTTCCAGCCTCAGACTCCAAGTCAGAGATGCGTGCGGCTGTTTGGCAACTTCCCAATTCTGAAATGGAGCCGTCCAGCCCAGGGGGAGATGACTCTTCCAGCGCTCACCCACACCTGAACCTCATGTGCTACTTGGAGACGCCAGCGGACGAGGGTGCCAGCAGGGCGGATGTTCGCAGCGTACTGTGGCACCCCGCGGGAGATACTCATCAATTGATTGGTATCTGTGAGGATAGGCTAGTTACTTGGGACCTGGACACTGCTTCATCTACTGCCAAGGTACGGATCTACTGTGGACTGTCTGACTGAGACAAGAGAAGCATCTTTGTTTGTTAAAGTGCAGTCTAGTATGGAGATAGAACCTCATCAGAAGTTTTACCTTGAATTATTGTTATAGACAAAGAATGATAAAAGTGGAAGCCTGAATATTCAGTACATTGTGACTCTTCTTTTAAAAGTGATCTGAGGTTGACACCACCAATAAGTTCAGCATGGTGAAAATTTAAGTAATTAGGGTCCTTGTATGTAAACAATAAATTAATGTTGAGTGAAAACTGACTTAAGCAAATATTCAAAACATGCATGTTCAGATTCAAATTATAAGGAGTTTACTTTAGACGCTTAGAAATACTTAGTGATACATACCCTGTCTTTAATATTACGAAAGCGAGATTTGTTGCTAGAAACATCCATTACCCTTAATTAGTTTGTGTACAAAATTAATATTGGACTAAAATTATCATGACAAAATTGTTTTGATGTGTGCGATGTTGCCTTGAAAGAAAAAAAATAATGGAATACATTTTTAATGGTTTTCTAAATTTTAGTTGAAATCTTGTAGGTAGGGACAATTAAAATCTTTTGACCTAGATTTAGATTTTTTTTTCTGCAAAGAAATCTTGTCAAATGCTTGTCCTTTTTTATGAAGAATTCATTAAGGATAATTGATATTGATAAAGCCAAATTGCAGTGAGCTCATTTGACATGCGTGGTTAGAGAAAAGGATGAAACAGAAAGCCCAAAGCGTAGGCTTATCATTTATGCCATTTTAATGACAGAAGTAAAATATTGGAGACACTCAATCAATTCCAGTGGAAACCTCATAGTAATGAACTTAAGCAGATTTGAATTAAACACAAGGAACTTGTTAATTTTACTCAGATAATTTTTTGTTCTATTACTAGTACAAGCATCGCCTTCTTTCACATGACCCTCCATAAACAGACCTGCCATTCATTCAGATTAAATCAGTATTATACTGATACTGATTTTCCATTTTGAGGAGTGGCAGGTCTGCATACACTAACTAATTGGTAATTGTAGAGGATGAAGGCACCTCTACGTAGCTCTGGGATAGTGGATTAGATAGTGACTGTTTCTTGTACTTGCATTACATGCTTTGAATGAGTGAAACTGTTTTAGTTAACAGAAGGAACATCTACCATTCAGTGGTGCAAGTTTTCCGATTTTTGCGGGAATTCCGATTTTTTATCAGTTTCCTTTAACTCAAAAAGCAGGAAAACTTGAAAAAATTATGAGCTAAATGTTATAGAAAACATCCTAATTTTACAGAGTATAGAGTTTTATCTATCTCCTTGAATTGGTCCATCAAAAGTTCTATAAGGGCACCTACAGAGTGGAACAATTTCTTGCTTTTTTAGCATGAGCCGCTTGCATCCCTGTACCATTAACTTCTCTATAAACTTTGATTGAAGAGAATTGAATCCTGGCAACTTATAACAATGAGTTCAAATATAATAGAGTCAAATAGAGTTAAAAATAAAGCACCACTCTTTAAAGACTTCAAATTATGAGAATTTTGAACCATCAGACTTTGATTTTAGATGTTTCCATTGTTATGCCTTGAGAATCCTGTTTGAGGACATTTCTAACCAAACAAGAAAAAATAATTCATTTAGCAAGCAGCTCTTGAGACAAGAAAAACATAAGATACCTTACTACAAAGTCATAAATGAAAATTTTCTAACACTACTTTTTAACCATCTTCTGATGAAATTTTATTTTTGTCTGAAAATGTCTGAGTAATATAGTGACTAGATTCCGACAATTGTTTTTTATATTAGGTTACGAGCAGCAAGAACATAGAGGGCAGAGGTCACTCAAAGACCATCAGCGGCAGGTGGAACCCTCACCACAACTGTCAACAAGTGGCCACCGCTATGGACACAGCCGTGAGGGGTTGGGACCTTCGCACTATGAGGTACACAAGGACATCCTGGAACTGTTAAGAACTATATATTGGATAAATGGAAATTCCTGTTAGATTTCACCACGAGGAGCTTTGCCTCAGCATGGCGGGAATAATTTCTCAGCATACCATATAATTATTGGGCCTTAAATTTGTATTTTGCATTATTGCTTTAAAAATTTGCGCCACATGAAGAGGAAATTTTCTGTTGTGAACTAATTACATTGTTTCCTCAAGCATAAATAGCTGAACCTTAACCAAAATCAAAAGTTTGGATTATCTGTAGGGAAAGTAACAGAAAAAGCAAATTCAATATATCCATCTCTGGATTGCAGTGACTCCAACACTACTACAAACAGCAAAACTGTTGAAAAATCTATAGCAAGGTAGCTTTAACCTTGTCATGCCTAAGGTTCAGAGGTTGTTTTTCCCTATCACGTGGCCTTTTAATAGCTATGACTTAGGCCTAGCATTCCTGTATACCCGGATCTCGGCAATTAGAATATGGTAACACATCCGCTATCTCAGGAAACCGGAACGTCGGCTTGACATATCTGATTAAAAATAATTTTTAATAAAACTTAAGGTTTTTTCACTGAAATGTTCACCTCAATTAACGTGACCTGTGATGATGAACATTGCAGGAATAAAGTGAAGTGTCCAAAACTGAGGAATGCAGACTCTTTTAACTTAATGAGGTCGCACCCTACAAGCTAGCCTTAATACCCAGCAATGGCGCCATTTTTGCCAATTTATTTTTGCTCACGAGTTACCTCAGTGAAAAATTGGTAATATAAAGCCGAGAAGACTGTTTTTAAAAGTAAGGCACAAAATTCAACTAGAAAAGAAGCCCTATATAACAATACCAGGAATGCTACCTTTTGATCGATAGCTGTTTGGGAAAAAATGTCGTATTTAATGATACAAAGTGACTTGAGCGATCACTTAGGCTGTTGTATTATGGGATACCTCAAACCTCATTGAGTTAAAATAATCACAATGGTTTTGTGAGTATCAACAACATAAAATTAAACATTTTTTATGTCTTTCTTGTCTATTTAATATCCTTTTATGCATTGCCTTCTTTGTCTCTGATGCCAGTCGTGTTTATTGAAAACTTTTTGTTCCTGCTCACATCTGTAGCCAGGCATATCAGATCGAGTCTGCTCACAGTCAGCTGGTCCGAGACCTCGACTTCAACCCGAACAAGCAGTACTACCTGGCAACATGCGGCGATGACTGTCGCATCAAGTTCTGGGACACCCGCAATCTCACACAACCCCTGAAAATACTCTCTGAACACTCGCACTGGTGAGTTAGATCTGTGATATTGGAAAAATGAAGGGAACATTATACTTAAACTGAGGACTGGATGCTATGGACTCAGCCATCACTTTTTACAAGTTTTATCATCATTGAGTTTAAGTTTGTTGGTCATCATATACTCTTTTATACTCTTGATACAGATTGATATGTTTGATAGGAGCAATGGTAGATTATTTATTGTGTTAGTACGATACATTTGCATATCATCAGCATAAAGGTGATAAAACATGCTTTTTGATGATAGATGACAATGGGGACGTATACAGAGTAAAGAGAATCAGCCCAAGCACAGACCCCATGAGGAATTCCGAAAACAAGAGGGAGTTTTCCTAAAGTGTGGTCATCAGTAGAGACCGACTGTGTTGTATTCGATAGATATGTTTCAAACCACTGAAGCACTGTGTCAGATAAACCAAAGGTTAATCAACCCTTTCTCTGCACTCCCCTAACCCGCTGCATTTGTTAATACATTATTTCTGAACTAGTTATCCCCTTGATCAAAAGTAGTAAAAAAACAAACATCTTTTAAACGGAAATTGATTGTACAAGACCCAAAATTTCAGGTTAAAGGGGGTTTGACAACCCCATTACTTCAAGTTTCCAAATATCAAATTATCACTATACATACATAACAAAAGGAAACTAGAACAGCAATCTGAACATAGTTCAAATGATACAGGTTCATATTATATGGACTTGATTGTGGGTTTAAAATATCCCATGTTTTTTTTTTTTGGCTGTAGAAAATTTGCATGTTGATTTCTATTTTTTGAACTGTGAAATTTTTTTCTCTTTTTGCAACTGTTATGTTCTCCCTGGATTTTGCATCTAACTACTACAGGGTGTGGTCAGTGCGGTTCAACCGGTTCCACGATCAGCTGATTCTTTCCTCAAGCAGTGACAGCCGTGTGGTCCTACACAGTGTTGTGTCACTGTCGTCAGAGCCATATGGTCACTTGGTGGACAATGATGATGATGATGACGAAGGCAACAGTGACAAGGAAGACAGAGAGGCAGATGATGATAGTTTGAAGGAAGAGTATGTTTTCGTTCTAACTTTGAAGTTGTTTGAATTGACTTAATAAGGATATCCTCTGACTCCGTGTTTGCAATAAAATGATTTTTTTCTTCAGAATTTTAACAATTTTAATTTTAATCCCAATCAAGGGTGCCAGTTTTCCGGGCTGTCCCAGAATTTCGGGTTTTACTGATCTTTCCGTCACGATTTCCGTGAAATTTCCGTCAGAGTATGATTTTTTTTTGTGGTGAACAGTTCTCGAGATCAGAACTAAATAGCAACCAATCTAGGCCTAAGTTGCTAAGATCACAATATCATTTGCCGTAGGTCTAAGCTTACAGCGTAAGAATTTTTATACTGCTGAACACTAAGCTGCCTTACTCACACAAGTAAGAGTCGCCAGGAAAGAAAACAATCAGCGTTTCTACGGAAATCGGCTGAGCCATGATATAGGACAAGGAGCCGTATATATGCACACACGGAGAAAATCTGTTACGTCATTTCTGGCATATGTTTCATTCATTCTGTGGCCTTGATGATTTCACTTCCAGTCAGCTAAGCTTGAAGCTTACTTTCCTAGATCTAGTCTGTATCGAACACCATAGATTATGACAGTTGAATTGTAGGCTTGCCACTTTTCATTTTTCAAAGTTCAATATACATATGCATGCACAGACAAATCCACGTAGTGGGCTCATGTGTGAAGGCACCACTTACTAAAAATAAAACAAAACAAAGCAATGTAGAAGTTGCGTCTATGAAAGATCAAAAGCATCATTGCAAGGGCCGTTCCAACCTGTTTCCCAAGAAAAAAAATCAGGAAACTGAAACTGAAACAAAACTTGATACATAGTTTGTAGTCTCAAAACACTGTTTACCTCCTTCTTCCCTTTCTCTCTGCTGGGCTGTTTCCCTTCTTTCATCGGCTGTGATTGTTCTCTGGTGTCCTTTTCAAATTTACATCCTCGTTTGTTCGATCTCCTCTTTCTCTCTCGAATCTCATCCAAAAATGGCACAATTCCCTTTCCTCGGATTTTCCTCTCTATCTTGAACTTTTTGTCTGCTCCTTCCTGCTGTGCACCTCTGACTCTACAAACTTCTAGATCTAGTTCTACATTACTTTTTTCTTCTACTCGACTCTCTTCCCCCCGCCCCCCCCCCAACCTTCTCTCTCTAACTTTTTTTTTACATCTTTCTTTCTCCTCAGTCCCTCTCCTGCATGTGTCTCTGGATAGGCCTTTTCATAAATCTGAAATTAGACTTCTCTCTCTCTCCTTGTCTGTCTGTCTCTCTATCTATCTGTCTCTCTCTCTCCCTGTCTGTCTGTCTCTCTCTCTATCTGTCTGTCTCTCTCCCTGCCTGTCTGTCTCTCTATCTTTCTTTCTCTCCCTGTCTCTCTCTCCCTCTCTCTCTCTCTCTCTCTTTCTTTCTCTCTCTCTCTCTCTCTCTCTTTTTCTCTCTCTCTTCTCTCCCCCCCTCTCTCAAACCTTGTTTTCATTGACGTACTGAAAACTCTTTGTCCCTGGTTTTTTGTCTGTCCCTCTCCTGTCCCCATCTGTAGGCCGAGGCCTAGCCCCTCAATCCCGACATTTCAGCTGAGTACACCCTGACCCGATCCCAGAGAATCTGATCGAAGTTTATATGTGAGTATCATTGAAGTTTCTGGAATCCTCAACTGATGCACTGGAGAAAGTGTTAAAAACTCTGGGAGATGGCAATGGATAGAAATTTATGACATCCAGCTCTATCAAAGACTTTGAAGTTCACCTCAATCACCTCATTTTTTCAAGAGGGTCTGATGAGTGTTCTTCCCATCATTGTAGATAAGGATTTACAGGGATGCCATTTTTCAGTTATTGTCCTGTTTTTTAGCCTAAGAAACTGAATAAACATACAAGTTGAACAGGATTGATCCCATGAGCTATGATAAGAACGCCCTATTAACTCATTTCATATTATTCTTATGAGCACAAGAATCAGGGACAGAATTTTCAGTTAGTTTTAGAAAATTTGAACAACACCCCTGGGTTTAGAATGATATCCACTGCTTAACCCCCAAGCATGTAATGTAAGAGGTAATTAGTGATGGTGCACACTTTTACAGCATCATTGAACTTTAAGGGTAACAATTGACATAATTTATCGTGGTTCTTTTTCAGGGATGGGATAATGTAGAAATAGCAGTTTCAGGACTGAGGAAATTTTTTGCTGGCACCCTTGATTTCAATATTTGGCTTATTAGGAATTACTGCAAGACATGTTATTTCAATTATAAGGTAACCAAATCACCAGAAGAGAAAATCCACTTGAAATGATCTGAAGCTTCATTTTGAAATCAGTTTTAGTGTAGAGTATTCACACTTTCATAAGGTATGGTTTGAACCAACTCTTGTTCAGAAGTAGTATAAATTTTTCAAAAGTTTTTGCTCCTTGCCTTGTATCTCAATTATAATGTTTCTTTTTTCTGTCTTGTTTAGGTCTCACGAGCCACCAAAAGATGGTGTCATATCAACATATGAAGAACATGAAGACAGTGTTTATGCTGCCGATTGGTCCAGCGCCGATCCATGGACATTTGCCTCCCTTAGTTATGATGGCCGCTTGGTCATTAATCATGTCCCTCGCTCAGAAAAATACAAGATTCTATTATAGTTTATATTTTTAATTGGAAATATAATACTCCAGTGATCGATTGAATTAAACCAAAAGCCGAGGGCAACAGTTTTCAGCTTCTACACATGAAGTTCTTTCTGATTGGGCCATGCTTTTACAGTTATGGGCATCTGGATAAAAATAAAACAGTTTAATGGTTCTTCAATGGGATCGGATAAGTCTTTCTATGGCTTGCATTTAGGCTTGTGGCACCATAGCTAGATGAACTGACATTGTCTTGAATGTCAGAAGTGAATATATTCTTTTATTTTTAACTTTATGTAAAGTCATGCAATTTCGCTTCCCCAAAACATTAAAGGCTTATGATAAAAACTCACTAACCTAAGTTGGCATCAAAAAATCTACACAAAGACGTCTATTGCTTTGGAATCAGTTTGATTTTACATGTACACAGTGACTTTGTGAGGGAGCTAGCTTTGTTCATAATTTAACAGAGTGGTGATTTAGAAAATAACACCGATTTTGTGAGTACCTGATGATAAGTCAAATTTTTTCAAATTAGGTTTCCCTTGTATCAGAATGTTATGATCTCTTTGAAACTTTGTACCAAATAACTAAGCGGTCAACTTGAATTGCGTAAAATCTATGAAGACATTCTTTTATTTTCTTTTATTAAACAACTTTAAGTACATTTCCAGTTAAGTCTCAGGCAGTTTTGTTAGATAGGTAGTCACTTTGAGAGTGTCATTACAAAAGGAAAAAAAAATGCTCGGAATTCTTCAGAGAGTGGTTTTCAAAGAGAAGTGGGGAAGAAGACAAGTTTGATTTTATTTTCAGTTGTATACAAAGGCTGGTGTTGGCTCTTTCAATTTCATTGTTAATTTTTATCTGATTTTTGTCGCCAGTTTTGTCCAAATCATTTGGATGTCAGAATTTGAAATTTGTGTTTGTTGGAATGTAGATTTCTTCCTGTTTTTCTTGATGCAGGTTTTTAAAATTAATAGAGAGAGTTTCACTTTTCAACCAAGTTTTGATAATTTCGTCAACATTTGTAAAAATTTACATACATGTAGTTCAAACTATCAATACCATGTAAAAATTTTGACTTCTGATTAATATGGACTGATTGTGTGACATGGGATTTTGATTGTTGCATTCCATAGAAATAAAGAATAAACTGTGCAATAGTTCATGTTGAAAAACTTTGTTTCTTCTTTCTTTACAAGTGTATGTATTATGCCACTCATAAATAAATACTGTACTTATTTTGACTAGCTAGTTGAGAGTAACAATAATAAATAATAATAATATTAAAATTAATAAATGATCTTTATATAGCGCTTTACATAGATAATATTAAGTTGCTTTAATAATTACCGGGTACATGAAAACAGCAGCACGGAGGTCCACAATAACATAATTTATTGTAAAATTCCTGATTATAAAAAAAAGACATAGTTTAATAATCAATAGATTTAAAAATTGTCGATGACTATATTGTAAGCTATTATAAAGCACAATAGTTTCCTTAAAACATTACCTAAAAACGTTTCTGATTTTTTACATAATCTCTCTTTATTTCAAATTGTTTTGAGAACTCATGAAGTAAGACGCCAGTAAGTCAAGACAGAATCCCAGGATCAGAGGGTATGAGCTTTTCCTGATCTTCCCATCTTCAATAACTACTTGCATTAGTTTGCAACTGTCCTAATTTTCTGTGAAGAAAGTCTTTTGTGCACCAAAACAAGCTAGAAAAAAGTGCAATTTAAAAAACGTGCTTTTTTCAAGTTCAAATTCCTGATATCTGGCCTAGTAGCCTATACATCCACCAGAAGGGTTGATTGCTTACCAATTTGAAAATTTTCCATTTAATCGCGCTACAAGAACGTCATTTTTGAAGATAAAAAGGGAAATTAATTTTGTACAAAAAACATTTATAGAAGTTAGGTTGATTTTCCATTTCTTTCTTGACATACCAATACAAACCACTACACATCAAATCGCCAAGTTTGAAACGTAGGGCAAAGGCAAAAAATTTGTCAGCTTAGCCGTTAGCCAACTGACCAACCAACTTTCATGAAGGTTCTGTGAAACGTGTGGCCAAACCTGGATTTGAACTTTAGTCAATCCCTGTCTTGTGAACACCATGGCCTAAAATGCTGTTTTTAATTCTAGCTCTCTATGTACAATTGACTTGAACAGTATAAACAGGCTATCAGGTCTAGATTTTAAATGTTACAGTAGTGCTTGTCTGACTATGCAAAAACTTGTGCCAAGTAATGTAAAAAAATTGTATCAAATTTTGCACCAACAACAAAGTTACATTAATGCAATTTATAAAAATATTCATGGAAATAAACCCAATAAACCCTAATAAAAGTGGGCAAAATTTATTGAAAAAGGGGCAACTTGTTCCATAACTCATGCAAAATGTAACAAAATAAGAAGTTGAAATATTGTAAAGGTATGAAATTAGCAGTGGAGAGAAGTAGGCTTTTTAGTGGAAATGTCCAAAATATCTGCCTTTACTATGATTCGAACCTTCGACTTATAGATGCTTTGGCACCCACCGCCTTGCCACTTAGAGAAACATAGCTTTAACCATGTCGCCACTACGCTCCTTAAATTAGTTGCATGTAACATGTGTGTTTACACCACTTGAGCTGGTGCTGGGAGTCGGGATGGAGTATTGGAAATAACAAAAAAAAAAACATGACACAGTACCTGGTAGTCAAATGTTTAACAACAAGAGACAACGACGAGAAGGTGAGGCCCAAAATGTAGTGAAGTCATTGCACAGGTTAAACATACACATACATAGGCCCTTAGCTCATTGCAGGGCATAGGCCATCAACAACCGTCCGCCATCGCACTCTGTTCTGGGCAGTCTTCTGTAGCTCGTGCCAGGTGGTCCCCCATTTCTTTAGTTCGTCATCGGTATTTCGCCTCCAGGTACTCCGAGGCCGGCCCCGCTTTCTTTTTCCCTTAGGATTCGAGAACAAAGCCTGCCTTGTGGTGTTGGACGCTTTTTTCCTGAATGTATGGCCAATCCACCCTCATTTTGGTCTGGTTATCTGGGTATATACTGGTTCCTGTTTTGTTTGACACCATATCTCTTCATTTGGGACTTTATCCGTCCAGCGTATTTTCAAAATGTGTCTGAAACATGTATTTATGAATGTCTGGAGCTTTCTGTTTGTGGACTTGACCATTCTCCATGTCTCACATCCATACAGTAAGACTGACGCACAGGTTAAACCATGGTATAAATAAAGTGCAATCTAGATGGAATCAACGCTATCACTGGACACAATGATGCCTTGACATCACATAGGTAACAAAATAACGGCAGTATAATCTACTTTGAGCCAACACCTGCAAAGGGAAAATATATGCATATGTTAGAGTCAACTACTTGGCAATCCAATTTCGTATTTTTCTATAAACTTTTTGTAATGATTAAAGACAACTCTTGCGTAATGAACATATAATTGTGTTCTAAAGTGTTGACTTTAACCGGATTCCATTGTATGCACTTGTACAAACTAACAAAGATTCTCTTAAGGTGTTGACTGAAAGTTAAAACTAATAAACATTGTGATGTATTTCACTGCACATGCGTATTGTGCCACTTGTAGTGAGTTCCAGAAGATGCAAATGCAAAAAGCTGACTATTGGTACATTGTAAAACTAAAAGCATAATTATACAGGTAATCAAAAATTTCAAAAAATCAAACCAACACCTGCTTACAAGTAACTCCTCGAAGGAATAACTATCAAAGGGAAGTTACTGCTGCTCACAGAGGCTTTTTAACAGTTGCTGTTCCTCATACTAGTTTTACATGTATTAGTAAATGCAATTTTTCTAACAAGGGTAGTTTTTAATTTGATATTTTCATCTGTGTAAAAAGGGTAACAAGTACTTGTAATTTAAATAAAATAATGCATATTGAGATCTTGATAAAGGCACTTCTCTATTTTCTATCTGTCTCT
>BMAT01012542.1:14282-26427 GCA_019649035.1 Elysia marginata
TGTGATAAAGAACTAAACACAGAAATAGAAAAGTAGTGTAGAAAAAGTGACCAGTTCTGACAAAGATGCTTTATACATTATAATATTACAAGAGTGAAGCAACAAATTAAAGATACTAGAAGTTGAAAAAAAAACCTGCCATAGAAGACATTTTTTTCTTCATTATAGCAGAAATATCTATTGCGTTTTTAAATTGTAAGACTTATAAAGTTGTCAATATTGAGCTTCATTGTCCGCTGTTGAAGGTTTTAAAAAAATGGGACCTTGACTGCGGCTCTCGCACATCACGACCTCACCACTGCCTCCGCCTAAACAGATAATGTTCTGCATCTTAAGGTTACTCTTTTAAATTGAACTTCTTGTTAATAAAACTTGAACAGAAGATAATACAAAAAAATGCAGCAAACATTTTTAAAAAATAAGACTATGTTTTTTACTCAGTAATAGTGGTATTTTGAATTACGAATTTTTTCTGAGTGTTTTTTTTTGCTGACAATAATGAATAATGTGTAACAAATTATCTTCTTTGAACTAACATTATATCTTCAAAGAAATCATATATGAAACGTTATAAGTTTGGTGAAAGGAAATACACAACCCATGAGGTGGTAGACGTGACTTGTCATTCTGTGTAAATGTGTAATAATTATGCTACCCTGAGTGGAGTTATAAACCAGTCATTCCTCAACACAGACAAGCAAGGGAGCTAACAAAATAACAGGTGCTCCAAAATAATTCAAAATGCCTTAAGTGTCATCTACACCTCCTGACAAGAGATAATACTTCTTTTTTTTTCTACATTTGATTTTCCACTACCCTCATAGCCTTGCGTGAGGCGACTAGGATAAATAATAATAATAATAATAATAATAATAACGGCTTTTTAGCTCTAGGCGCTTTACATACATACTTTCAATTACATACTTAGGTACACTCTCACAACAAAACATAAGTGTGCTCCAGGTGCTTTACATACGTACTTTCAAGCAATCGATAGCAAGTCAGCTTGACATATATATTGGATTACTAACATTAACTGAAACTGGAAATTTAAAGACGCTGCAACTGTTATGAGTTATTCCACTTTGAAGGTAATAAAATAAAAATAACGGTCTACTATAATAGCAACATGAAATGTTTAAAGAGGTGTAACTCCAAATTTTGCCTACTTCACCCTGGTTACCTTGCACTTCTCAATAGAACGGCAAACCATTACATGTACTCACAGAGAATTTTTGTTGCCAATATAAGAAGTTGATTATACACGTAATTTCACACCTTCACTCAATCTGTATGAACAGTTTCTGTTCAAAGCTTACAATAATTAACAGTGACTGTAGGAGGTAACTCAATGATAAATTGTGCATTGTTGCATTGAGAGCCTTTGAATGTGTCAAATTAAAAATATTTTTATAAAACAATCTGTTATGACTGGATTACCCCAGTAATCAATGTTTCTGATGGAGGAACATTTTTGATTTCCCGAGTATTTTTATTTTTAATTTGAGCTGAAACCTCCCACAGTTCACAAGATAAACTTTCTTTTTTCAGGTGATACAGTACATGGTAGGTAAATTATAAGTGGAGAAAATTGAGTTTCATAAAGCTCAGTCAATTGTAGTTTATGACAATCGGAAAATCACAATACTGATAGAGGCACTTTAAGTGTATTTGACTATGTGTCTTATTGCACTGAGTATTTGTAAAGCTCCACACCATCATACCTTGTATTTAGAGTTCTAAACCAGAGCTCAAAATTAAAGAACGAAAGAACGATAAAACATGACTGACAAAGAAAATTATATAAACACTCTCAAACACACAAATCATGGACACTAAGATACAAAACAAAAGAAAATGAAGATCTGATTTCATTTAAGTCAGTTCCTTTTTAATGAGTGCATCTAAAAGAAAATAAAACACAGCCCTAAATCTCGCCACAGTGACATAAATCAAATAATAATTGCATGTTTTTAGTAAATATAACAGTCACACACTATATCAAAATAATATTTTATTATTTAACATGGCAAGTCCAAAATGGTCTTTTATTTAAAAAAAATCACAATTACTTCAAATGATTGTGTATGTGTAAATTTTTTAATCTATGGCATAGATATTTAAAACAATGCCTTTGTTGGGTTTTCCGATTGCTTCAAAAATTGGAAAATATCACAGGTTTTTACATGGTTTATATTTGACTTTTTGTGGATTTAATTTATTAAGAGAGCGAGGAACAACTCAACTTGGTCTTTTTTCTTTAAATTCAATTTTCAGACCTTTAACTCATTAGTGAAGGTCCGGAGATATCGATCACTTAGGATGTCCTTGCCTTTATTCTTTTACTACATCCCTTCACTTCAAAATCTTTCAAGCTGATAACTATAATATCTTGTCATGGAGTGGTCATAATAATGCCTGGTAGGGTTTACTCTCCATAAAGTGAATACTAAAGATTAGAGATGCAGACATGGGAAACCTTAAGTTGTGTTAGATATGGAAAAATGAAAGACAAGTGAAAGGGTTTTGTGACAAAACATGTTACAAGCCATTTTCAATAAAAGCTGTGGAAAGAGCAAAAAGTGAGGTTTTTTTCTCTTTCTGTTTGTATTTTAATTGTAGAGTTTCGGTTTTTACAACTACCAATATGACTAGTAGTAGTAGTACCCCGGTAAGTAAAAAAAAGTTTTCAACTGGCAGAGGATGTGGCACTAACTTTTGTTCAAATCAATTTTTAAAATGTTTAAACTGGATATATTTTGCCATGAAACCATTCAAGTTTTAACTTTTATTCCAAGAGTGCCCATCAAGCGTAGAGAAGTCTGCAATATCCTCCAATCCTTTCTTGTATTATAAGGTCATAAAATTTTACAACTTCATTTGGTACCAACTCTCATGGGAATGGTTAAGTCTTTCTAAAATGTTGGATTAAAATTGTATTTATTAACCACAATGAACTCTGCGTAATTTGATTGTTTAAAAGTATTTACTTAGTCCAGATGAAATTTGTAAGCGTACAGTTTTGATATATTGAGTTATCAACGATTTGTCTCTTGACTGGGCTGATGAGTCAGATATTGCAATTTTTTACTTCAAAATCTCCTATGTTTTGAACTAGACATTTTATTTAGCTTCTAAAAGTTAAAAATTTAATACAATTGTAAACATTTTGAGGAAGGATAGTAGAATTTTTTTGCTGATTGTAAATATAGAGAACAGGAAGAATTTTTGGTGTTTTCTCAATTAAATAAAAAAAAAGGAATTTCCAACTTCAAACTTCAAACTCATTCACCGTGGACGCGAGAAATTCCTATGAGTGTATTTAATGCCCTAGAGCTCCAACACAAAACTAGTTTGCAGGACCCATGTGACCTACGTTGCCTAAACTTGGGATTACCCACAGAGATTTCCAAATACTTTCTGTTTCACAATACTTTGTGTATAGAAACGTAGGAACGGAGTTTCTTAGTTTTGTGATAAAAACCAAGAGAAAAAAAAATCAAGTACAGCATGTTTGGTTTTCCAGAACAACGTGAATAAAGAAATATGATTCAATAACGATTCAATGACTGTTTGTTTTGACTTGTCATGGAAGATAAATTAGATGCAATGTTGTGAAGAGCACCAGCCTACGTGTGAAAAAAATAATGAACTGAGATTAGAACGTGTAAAGTGTGCCTCACTAACTAGTACTCTCAAAATCTAGTCATAAGTAGAATTATGGCTGATGTATTGCACAAAAAGGAAGAACATAAAACATTGAAAGACAAGTTGCATCAATTCAATATTACAATTTACATATACACCTTACTATAATATTCATAATGCTTGAATCTGCCAGTCTGACTGAGCATTGCTTATTTTCAATACATGTTCTAATGTAACCTTGTATTGACTGAATAAACTTGAACTGAATTGAATACACTGTATGGATAAACAAGTGAAAGGAGTCAGGGCAAAAATTGACATAATAAAAATCTGCACTTTTTGTTTGTTTTATTTGAAATGTCATCCATCAGACATAAAACTGCTAATGGACACGTACATTTTATCAACAAAAAAGTTTTTGTTTTCAAAGCAGAAAACCAACACCATCCATGTATTTAAACGGAAAATTTATTGCAGTGTTAGAATGAAGCTTGTAGAATTTTGCCCTGAAACCGTTCAAGTATCAACTGAAACTAACATGGCAAGAATTGGAAGATGGTTACTCAGTGGTGAAAATCCTAGAGGCTTCATTGAATCTTCACCACTGTGTGAAAATACAAGTGCAGTACCAAGTTAGAGAAAAAGGACAGATGACATAATACTGCTGCTCAATGAAGTTTACATGGTTTATATAGAAGATACTAATACATCAAAGAGGAACAAGCCGTTGCCTTCTAAAATTCGACTGTTGTGATTCTGTGTGAATGGAAATTAAAGTTTTAGTATTTGCTCTTGGAGGTATTTTCATACTGACTGTGAGTGAAAACATACTGTTCCCTAGAGATGGATACCGTGCTGTGTGCTCCCACCATATTATACACATACATCACTGATTCTAAACGACATGTCACAAAATTTCACAAGTAAGCTTTTAAGATACCTTACTTTAATTGGATTAGGTTGTTATCCACTAAGTTCCAACGAGTTCATTATAAATGGAACACTTCAGCACCTTAGATATTGCGTTCAATTTCTAGCACACTGCACGACTCTTCAAACTTGATAGCCTAAAGGCCGAAATGCTAAGGACATATGTAAGTACATTTAAAGGTCATTTAATTAAAGGTCATTTAAAGTTGCGCAGTTCTCAGATCAAATGACAAGTGTGGGAAAAGATGAAGGAAAATTCTTCCTAACTTAGAACATGGAAATAATAACAAGAAAAAAACCTCAGGCACCTGTTAGACAGGATATAAATATTTTAAATAAAACAATAAAGACAACCTTTTCTTATCTCACAAAGATAATTGCCTTTATGATAGACAAGTTTCACTGTCTTGACTGAGCTTGAACAAGACATAGATCATTTATATTCACAACTGCTATGATAAGGCATTTTCATATGCCATGGTAGCTATGAGGCTACACGTAAAGAATTGGGTGCAGCATATACTTGATTCCTCAAGCCATCTTGCACTATATTTGTGAAGCATTGGTCAAAACTTTCGGCCCTCTCTTATGTAAAAACAAAACCTCTTCATTTAAACATGACACCACTAATCTGTCATAATACCTGCCGTTCAAACACTTATATAGATATTACAGAATTTTAATTGTGGAAGCGTTGAAAAAGTCAAATTGTTTTGTGTTTAAGCTACAAGGTTATTGAGAAGAGACGCATTACGTTTCACTCTGTCATAATTTTTTTTCATTCTCTCTGTCCATCACGCATACTTTAAGGCAGATTGCTCAATTCGCAGAACTATTTACACAAGAAGAAAACTACCTAGAGATAAATTTTGCATAGTTTTGGTCTTCATTCAGTTCTATCCTTGTTTTTTTTAAAAATATATTAGCCTGCTGCGTTTCTCCCTTTCACATATCTCTGATTTACCCTTTTGAATTATCGCAGAAAAGAACGAAAGTCAGAGGAAAAGAAAAATTATATATATATTGTAAAAGAGAAGAAAAAAAATTAGACTAGGTTTTTGAAACTAAATGCACCGTCAAGAGAAATTTCTGATTTGCAGTAAAATGATCCTCAATTTCTCTCATAAAATAATTAAAAAAATTTAAAAAAAAAGACTTGTAATACAAAAATCACCTATCTTAGTGTAGAACAGACAGCTAGACTTGTAGAATGTTTACAACAATATATACACCAGAGCAGAATATAACTTTTGTACAGTCACCTTAATATATTTAATAAAAAATTATCCACAAGTCAAAATTATATTATAAAATCAAGGACGAAATTGGTAACCTAAATAAGATAGTAACAAATTAAACAAATATTCAAATAACAAAGGTTTGAAATATCTGAGCTTGATTGTACCTTTTGGTGTCCACAACTGGCCCTAAAATGTCAAGATGAAAACTGGACATTCAATATGTTTAATCTGATTGCCTGCAATGCTAAAGTTAAAGATGCAACATACAGATCCTAGTGCTTCAATTTGAAATTTTTATACAATGATAAAAAGTGCACTTTTTTTTATCCGAATCAACAAAGTTTTGTCATGTTAATTTGTAATGATACAGAGTAAGAAAACAGCATTCAAGTTGCGTTTTTTTCAAGTTTCTATACAAATTGCATCTTAATAAGGGCAATGTCACAACTTTACTGAGACAGGCTCTAGCTCACTCTTGGAAGGAACAAAAAAACGGAGAGACAGGAGGGGATAGAGAGAGGGGCAGAGTCAAACTGCCCTGATACAGAATGAGAAAGTTCATGGTGTGTTTCAATAAACACAACCTTAGACCCATTGTAAGAGAACACGGCTGGAAATGGATCGAACTAAAGAACAGCTTTGTGTAAGCTTTGCAATACAGAGAAAAACATTAATCTGTATTCATTGTTTTCTACAAAAATTGGACCTCGCACAGTGGAATTCTTTTAAGATAAACTCCTCTGGCCCCAAATAAAAAGTTCATTTTATCCAAAGTTTATATTGAGCAGTATCATTAAAAAGAAAAAAAAAGGAAAGGGACCAAAAATCTATTTTATCTTAACCCAAAGTTCATTTTAAACAAGGTTTATCTTAAACGGATTCCACTGTATTTTTATGTAAATGTGATATCCAATGACTGGTAAAAGATAAAAAAAAATGTTTTTGCACTCCTACAGAGAACTTTCAAAGAGCTTTTCAACAAAGTAAATAGCTCTCAATGCAAACATTCAATCTCTACACTCATTTTGAAAGAACTCTACACATTTGGATCTAAACTATTCAGTAGCAGGGGACAGTTCAACAAATAAATAACAAATAAATAAATAAATAAATACACAACTTTGAAGAAATGCACAGATCTCAAGCCTTAGCTGAATAAAACTTAAATTAGACTTATTTTTACTACCTCCATCCATATCAACTCAAGACATCTTGGTTTGAAGCATTCAGTATTGGAAATGACAATACAGCACAAAATTATCTTTTTTGCCTGCAAGCAAATTGACTTCCAAGAGGGAGATTGCCAACAGAAACGATAATTTGCGCTCTAATCTCATTCCAAATAGGATGGGAGGATTATAAATTCTGAGGTTAATTTTACCTGCCATAAAATGCAAATACATGTAATTACTGACAATTTTTTTTAAGGTTATAAAAAAAGAAGCGCCTGAAAATTTAAAAAAATTAAACCATAGTATTTGTTTTACAAAAAAAAAATATACAGAAGTTGTTTTAAATAGCATGCGGTTTGAAGATGAGTATTAGTATTACAATAATCATAAAAAAATTTGTGGCCCTTCATTTTTATAACACTAGCTTAATGGTTTTACATAAGTTTTGTACATCATCTTAGTCAATGCCTTACTTTAAAGGTGTAAATTGCGTTCGGTGACTTTTCCTTTTTTGTCAAATTACTAATGTTACTCTCTCCTCTTAGCCCAGTGAAACACATGAATCCAACTATTTACCGAAATGAAGACGTCTGGAACAAAATAAATAGTATATAAAAATCATGAGTTTTGGAATAAGGACATCCAAAATGAAAAAAAAACAAAACATTGGGCCTCTTAAAGACATTGCAAGTCATCTCCGAAGTTTACTTATCACATTATTAATCATGAAGGGTTGCCCTGCAGACAAAACATGCTAACACCTTTGTTGCTTGAAATCACAAGAACCCTCTACGGTCATTGCTAAAACATAGTGACACTCAAATTTACAAGCAAATAGCACCATGTGACAGTTTCACAACAGAGTAGAAAGACGTGTGGGGTGCTTTGGAGCTCAGTGGAAGAAAGCTCGGCTTTAAGCTAGGGTGAGCTGTTTCCTGAGAAGATCTGCGTAACTTCGACAGTGTCTCTGTAGAGCCACATTCTCCATCGGTGCGACAGGCAAGTCAATCTGGGTTTAAAAAAAACGAATGCAATCAGGTATGAACTTCCTAATCTATCAAAAGTCCAGCAAGTCAATATGGGAGAAAACCAACGCAATCAGGCATGACCTTCCTAATCTATCAAAAGTTTCACAGCCAGTCCCAGCAAGTTGGATGACAAAATTTTCACATTACAAGTTGTTGCTATCTTGAACAATGACCAAAAAAAACGTTCGTTACCAGCGTGCCGCCATCTTGAATGTAGTTAAGGTAAAAATAATTATTTTTTACGTAAAAAAATGACTTAAAATCAACGATGGAATTTTTAAAGATAAAAAATTGATTGGGACCAAAGTGAAGTCTTTTTTCCTTTCATAGCGAATTTTTTCTTCATAATCATATTTTATGGTGTGAGAAGTCTATTTTCAGTAACAGACGTAGGTCAAATTGTGTAACATGATGTTATAAAATGAATGAAAACATTTTACATCATTTGTCATCAAATCTATATGTGACACCCAGCCCTCGAAACATTTGCACATGCTAAAAGCTGCTGTGCAGAACATAGACTATCAAATTTATACTCAACCCCTAAAACAGTTGGGAACAAAAAGAGCATTTAACTCCCCAAACAGTCCTCAAACAGTAGGGGAATGAAGAGAGTTAATGTTCAAGTTTTCTCTATCTTTTATGTGGGCATTTTTTGTTTACAAGTATTTTGTCTGAAACTTGTTAAGTGAACCTCCAATCTCACAAAATTCTTGGCAAAATTCCAAAAGTTTGTTACAACCAAGGTTTTTTAGAGCAAGCTCTCTTTACAGAAGCTCAATACAAGCCAAAGGTCATTTTACTCCACGTTAAGTTCTATTAAGAATTAACTCTATATGTTCAATAGCCGGATGCTGTCAACGTCCAGTGCAAAATTTGATGTCTACCATTTGCCAGCGTCCAATGTATAGTCATTAATAAGAAGGGGAGAAAGACGATGAGCATATAAAACTATGAAAAAGTTTGACCCCGAAGTTGATTATAGTAGATTGCACTTCTGAGAGAAACTAAATTTAACTCTTTAAGCAGATTTTGCAGCAATCTGGAAGTTACAACTGTACATGTAGATCTAGGCTTAGATTTAGATCTAGAAAAATCATGCGCAGAACTATGAGATATTACACCTTTAAAGAGTTAAAAACTAACCACCACTCTGGAGCTGCTGTTAACGCCTTCACTGCAAAGCCCATGTCTCGCTAGGGGTAGACAATTCTTGTTTTTAAGTCTTATGGCCGATCAAAGGCATATATCCATAAAAAACTTAAGCACATTGTAAGCTAAACAGATTATTTCCCTTACTAAAAAGGAGATTTGCAATTTTTTTCAGTTTGACTATTTATTACCAAATTTTTGAATGGTAGAGGCAGAACCTACCTGGCTGTGAAGGAGTTAAGGGAAAGCTTTTACAATGCTGGCCTTTGTTTTTCCTTTCTCTCTGTGTTAGCATCTGAGAAGAACCGCTAAAAAAAGAGCCGCTGTAGTTTGTTTCACTTCCATTTTGTTGAAAACAATGAGGGCTTTGAATGAATTCGTTCTATTAAAAATTCTTTCATAAGACATTGAGAGAGGCAAAGAGTTGGGACTATATTTAATTTCAAGGATATAAGGGTTTGTTAGATGTGAGGCTGTTGGACGCATGGTATACTGGTCCAGTCTTCAGTGTGGAGCCTCACCTTGTAGATTTCCTTCCAGGCAGAACTCATGGCTGCCGTGTGTCTGTCTCTGTCTATAGAGGATGCAAAGTACAGAACCCACTGCACACTAGACACACCGACTTCCTGCGACTCAAACTCCTGCGGGACAGAGACACATGATAAACATGAAGCATTTGACAAGAGTTTGGTGTTGCTATTTTTATCATGAGGGATTGAAATTACCGTGCTGAATTTATGTTGCTTGTGGATAAAGTAAAAACAATGTTATCTTCGCAAATAGTTTTCAACTGCAACTGCTTTAAAGAACTTTTACTGACACATATTTTGAGTTACTGTCTGTTACATATGAGTTTCAGTTTTTTGTCTATCCTGACTCTTCTACAATCATTTTTATCTTATAATCGTAATACAGTGTTTTCTAAAAAAATGTTACTTATTTAACACAGTCTTAAGGTGATTTGAGTATTTGAAAGACAAAAAGATATCACTTCTTGTCATTTTAATTGCGCGTCCGCATTTTTTCCAAGTGGATAAATATAATTGTAATAGATCTGGGCTTGAATAGGTCACAAATATAAATCTTGTGAAAGGCTAGGACAGAATATTTTTCTTCAGTGTTTTTTTTAAATTTGTAATTTTCTGTAGCTAAATTTTAGTAGTACATTTTTTAATTAAGCATTTTAGCCATTATTTCACTTACAAATAGCATTTTAACAAAATAGATGCAATCTTTCTACATTCTGCTACCAAAGTTGTGCTATGGACAAAAAAAAAGTCGACTTTCGCATCAATTTCCAGGGCTAAGAACAGTCCTCTGACATAAAGGTTGAAACTGAGGGTCTAGGGGCATGTTTTCAAAGTAAACGACTAAAATGAGGGCTTTGGGTGGCATTTTGACTCCATTTTCTAATAAACTTTCGGCTAAATTCAGCCCCAAAGCTATAGATTCCCTGTCCTGATTTCAAATACAAACAAGCAAGTTATGTTTCTTACAATAATGCAGTAGGTTGGCTCCTGCGCATCTACACTGATCCCTGTGACATCCTCGAGTTGGGCTCGGCCGAGAGTGCGGAAAAACTTGGTGTGCAGATCCTCATGGCACATGAAGAGCTGGTTACACGAGAGCACTGCACAGCAAGGGATGCACGACGACAGCGAGTTCGGATCCTGAGAGACAAAGTACATAACTTAATTTCATAACAAATTTTAAACACAAAAATATTTTAGTACATAGTCTAAACGAGTAGAAGCAAAACAAAAATTTTATTTAGAAAAAAAAATCTTTTGAAAGTAGGTGTTTTCCTTTTTTTCTCTGTTTTAAATCAAAAGAAGTTATCTACTTTTGATAAATACAAAGAGTTATTAACATTTGGAGGCTCAGAACAATGCATTGGTTATACTAGCCAGGTAATGGGAAAAATGTAACATCTGACTCATTTACATTATTTGCAGGACAAACTATCCCTATTGGGGGGTGGAAAACCATGTCTACATACTAGCATAAGCAGACATCAAAGTTCTTCAGATAGGAGCCTGCTTGACGCTATAAACTCAAACTCTCCAGACAGCAATCTAAAATCCCATTTGACAAAACTCAAGACACTAATAATAAAATGAATATGCTGCTTTGGCTTTGCTTAAAATAATAATGTTTTAAACTCTTGCTGAGTCTACAGACAAAAAGCTGCATGTCCTATTTCTCATGACAAGATGCTGACACGACGTACATTGTACGTTCTCTTGGATTTTGCCATTCCCCATGATGCATAGTCATACAATGTATGTCATGTTTTGCACTGCATAAAACTAGAGGGGCATTTAGCGCAGAGTTATTTAAAATTTGACACTATAATTTGCAGGGATGCAAGCAGCTCATGAGAAAAAAGCAGGAAATTTTTTTACGCAAGTTTCCGAACGCGCGCTATTCTGATTACTAAACCCAGCCTTTCAGTGTCTAGCAAAAACGATTTTGCCAAGTCTCCTTTGCTCCTTTATTTGTTCTTTGAAGTAGAAACACAATGTGATGTTGTAGATTTCCGATCCAAGAACTTAATTTGGGCTAGATCTAGACTTGGAGTGGCCACCATGATCATAATCTAGATTGTTAGCAAATGTTACTAGAGTCTAGATCTAGATTTTCTAGTGTAAGCCAGTAAGGCTAAGTCCGTTAATGACTAGCTACTTTGTTTCTCCATGTCTATTCTAGATCTATAGAGAGATAGAATAGATCTAATCTAGATTTGAAGAGTAAGACTACTAGATCTAACAGTTTAAGCCTCTAGTCTGGCACTTGCTTGAAAATTAAACAGATTTAGAAAGGTTAACGAGGTGCAGCAATCACAATATGAAATATAACTGAACAAGATCGCTCTTGGCTAAAAAAGACGGAGTGCACAAGATTGCTCAGGGCTAGATCTAGATGTAATGTAAGAAAGGATTATAAAAGACTCTCGATATTTTGAACAGTCATA
>BMAT01012542.1:35057-48700 GCA_019649035.1 Elysia marginata
TATTAAGATCAGAGGTTTGATGCACCTGCCATCGAATGTCATTTTCTATGTGATTTCTAACTATAATTTCTCCCTCACAGAAAACGACAGATTTAAGACCTTTTGGCACAGCCTTAGAAATCTTAATTCTTAAATAGCATTTGTCTCGCATCAGGGGTTAATGAGTTGGAAGTTGGACATTTCTTTTTTGAGAAGATACTATGAAAAGTTCTAGCGATATTTTTTCAGTATAATTTTAATCAACAAAAATTTTAGTGTCGTCCCTCATAATGTTGATAATTTTATACAATTTTTTTACCTTTTAGAAACTTAGAAGCAGTTTAAACAGCAACATGTTTAAAGGTGAAAAATTTTGACATCTGAGTCATTGACTTGAACAAGGGCAAAAACTCACATCAAGTCTGGAAGCTGCATGAGCACTTGTTATCTGAGCAGTGGCTGCTGACATCCCGACAGATTTGTTAATCCCAGTGGTCTCCTCCTGATCTGCCTCAGAATCGTCACAAGCATAGAAGTCAAAGTCATCTTCGGTATCTGGGTTGTACACCGAAGTGTCAGATTTAGCGTGGTACAACTGGTAGTCTTCCTGATAGACGTTGTTGGTCTCAGATATTAGGGCATTGTGTTGAGAGTCTGAGCCAAAGTTTTGAGATGCAGACTTTGACTTAAATGTGCTATCTGTCATATCTTCAGGCGAAGACAATGTATTGAGTTTTGCGAAGTCAGAAACACCAGATAGTGGGCGGGTCGATTGTGACTGGTTCGAAGTTTCGACAGGAATATGTGCAGAGGACTTATGAGTTGTATGATCATGTAGATTTGAATGTTCAAGATGATGTGGTAGATTACTTTTTTCTTTAGAAATTAAAGAGTCTTGGTTTATAATATCACTGGGGTCTGAGAGACCATGAATGTCAGAAGTATTTACAGGCCTCTTGCTAGGCACATGGTTTTCCTCAGGCACAAAGCACAGTTCAGCAATTTTGTTTTCTATTTGCGCAAATGCAGACTTTGAGCTATCATAGCTTTTAGCCGTTAACCCTTCAGATGATGATCGGCGAGTTTTGTCAGTAGGAAAGTTTTCTGACACTAAAATACTGTGAATGTCGACCCCTGAGTCAAACTGAGGTATAGAAGCAGGGTTGTGGTCTGTGCTAACCTTCTCCTCCAGTCTATCAAGATTGTCTGTGGCTGACTGGGTCTTGGTTTCACTATCTCCTGACACATTGTATGATTTAGAGCCATGATCATTGAGGTTAATTTTGTTATCAAAACTTTCTGCCCCACTACCTATATTTAGGTCCTTTGGGTAAGTCTCTGATATTTGGCTGTTAACTGTACTAGCTCTGTCCTTTATCTGAGCAACGTTGCTATCATTCGTTCTCTCTTTCTTTTTCTTTTTGCCCTTGGTGTTTCCAGATCCGCGCTTGCTTTTCACCCTAATGACTTCAAGAGATGTACCATCAACATCTTCGTCACCACCATGATCCCTCTTCGGCAAAATGTGTTCCACTCTCATGATGCGATCTGGGTCACCTGTGTAAGTAAGATACATGTGAATATAACGTTGATTTACACAAAGCTCCAGTTTTTAATTTCATGATTACTGAATGTATAGTGAAATCAGGAAAATGAAATTCTTTTAACTTTTACATGCATATATTAATCAATGCCAAAATGCCACTCACCCCAAACATGGTGGATAATAAGCATTACACTGAAAGGGCATGTTATGCTTTTGGGCATCAGTTAAGTGAAATAAAGTAGTCATGGGCAGTGTAAGGCTAAAATCATAGTTTTGCATTTATTCTTACCACATGAAATCATGAAATGGTTAAAGCCAGTTTCATCTCTAACTATCCGAATGGTTTATTGACAAAATATGGTGTTTGAAATTTGAATCAGTGCATGATAGAGCTCTTGGCCATAAGGTGATCAAGAGTTCATTTAAATTCATGTTCAAATCATAAAAAAAACCTAAGTTAAAAAACAAAGAGGGCTCAACGATAAAGACATCGGCTGCCTGAATCATACTAATAGTAACTCTTTTCATAAGTGCTGCAACAGACTTGTTTCAGCCACATACTGAGCTTTGAATTAGATTCATCACAGAATATTTCTCAAGGTCAACAGATTCTATCCTGGCTAGCTGAAAGCCAAAAGTAGATCAGAGCCAGGCAGTGCTCAGGCAATCCTGAGATGTGTTGTTGTTGTTCCTACCACACTAAAACTGCTCTCGTTTTCTTTTTTTTTTTCTACTTTCACAAAATTTTCAGATAAACTTTTTTCTTTTAATTTACAAGAGATTTACTAGATCTAGGCCAAGTTCCACTACTTGTTTTTGACCCAGCAACATAGATTAGATCTATACCTAGAATCTGGCTGCTAGAGCTACATCTAGATAATAGATTTTAAACCTGAGGTTCTGAATCACTTTCATGATGATCAGGATCATTATCAAACAAACATTCATCATCATCATCACCATCAGATGCTATAAAAATCTTAGATGATCACTCTCATATATAACCCTTTCTACCTTGCGCAAAGAGTTGCCAAGTTCTGCCGTTTTTACTAGCTAAAACTCAAGGAAAACTTGAACTTTAAAGGGAAACCTGTCTAAGTGATCACATTTGATCTCCCACAAAATAAACCAGTTCTATTTTTAAAAACACTAATGAAACGGTTTCCAATTAACTCATACTCAGGCACTGGCACTGGAACCATGTGTACAAGGCATCTGGTACCGAGGCTTTTGTTTATTGCAGGATTGTAAAATTAACTCAAGCACAGGGTAGAATCTGTTAAGGTAATGTAAAACTTCATCAGGCTTTTAAAAAAAATAAACAAAAAAAAATTCACAAACTGTTCCCTTCACTTAAATTATAAAGCGAGCTTCACCTGAAGATCCAACAGAAGAAACAGAAACGGAGTCCGGTGCTTTACTCCCTCTCTTCTGTTGACTTGGCAACCCAGTTGGTGTTATACTCCTGCGCTCTGCGTCATTGAAGGACGAGAAGGAGGCAGATAGAGGACTCTGAACCTCGAGTCCACCTGATCCCCTTGCGGGGTAGCCTGAGTCAGAAGAGATGGTGCTGGCTCTCATCGAGGCGCTCTGCTGTTGGGCTGTCCCGGGGGTGGTGGGGTCAAGTCCTGCACTGTTAGAATGAACATCAACGCTAGCGAGGCTTGAGGAGTCCGAATCACTAGGACCCTGCGCTGCATTTCCACAGGTAGAGCTCGTCAGTGACACCTGGAGAGAGAAGAGGGAGGAGTATCAACAAAGGTCATAAGGAGATTTTGTGTATTTAGAGTGTAGGCTACTCTACATTTGATTCTAGTCAGATATTTGGTGATTCAACTTTCAAGAATGGTTTCTGCTACTAGACATATGAAATATTGACACATCTCCCTTGTATACTGAGAAAGACACAAAACTATAGAGAACAGAGTGATTTTTCTTTTAAACTGACCATTTTTTATAGATATTGAGACTATGGTTATTTTCTTATTATGGCAAAACTTATCACCATAATCTACCTTAAGACCAACTTTTTTCAATCCACTTAGGTAGCTCGTTTAACATTTCTTCTGTGAGTGAAAATTAAGTATTTAAACATATCCCCTAGCTGAGCAAAATAAACGGCTGTAATTGCAGAAAATTCCAACCTCTGAAATGCGCCTGTCTTTATCCAAGGGGAGGGGACTTTGTCCAAAAGACTCTTCAAGCTCTGAATCTGACCGACTGCGAGGTGGGTACGCATTCAGGTCGAGATAAGGTTGGTCCTGGAAAAATACACATAAAACACATGGTACTTCAGCAGTTGTGGCTTCTATATTCTGAAAAAATATTATCACTCATCTGTCACTTTTCAAGGTTATATTGATTTAAGTGCTACTTCTAGGAGAAAGTTCATTATGAACCGTTTTGTTGGTGGTTACCATAGTTTTAAAAGGGAGGTAAGTATGCTTTCATGGACACAGCTTTGTGGTTAACTGATATGTTCACATATATGTGTGGCATTGTGGTCTAGTGGTAGACGCTCAGCTTTCAGACCAAGAGGTCTGGGGTTCGAGTCCTGCTTTAGGCAGATCGACATTTCTTCCTTGAGAAAGGCTATTTACACACATTTCTCCGCCTCACTCATGCATTAAAGGAGTACTGACTATAGGCAGTGAAAGATCTTGTCTGCATGATGGAGTGATGCAAATTATTTGCTGCTCCTCTTTGAGTTCAGAAGGTGATTTGGCTGGTAATGGCCTGTCGGGGAACCCATTTAAAGCGCTTAGAGCATATTAGTGGATTGGGCACTATGTGAATACACTCCTTAACGCTTTATATTAATTAAGTGAGTTATGAAACTCTGCACAGTTTTCCTGTGTTGATTTGTTGTTTTTTTTTGCTCAAGCTGAGCAATTGCTGATTATTACAAGTGTCATTGCTTTACTGCCAAAAGCCTTGTAAACTGAGTCAACATTTCATTCATTCAAAAGAGAGGTGTTAAGCAGGGATTGGGGGAAAGAATGAGTAAAATTTAAACAAAATTATGTGGACTTGTAAGTGAACAAGCCTGTTATAGCTGAGAGACAATTTTGCAGGTGTAGTTTTTTTATTGACTAACCTTTGCAGACATTTATATTCATGACATCAGGTAATTAATTTTAGCTCTTTGAAACCACAAAAAAAAAAAAAAACAATTTAAGAAAGACCCAAGTAAATGGTTTGCAAGAACCTGAAAACAAAAATTTCATTTTTTAAGCTAAAAGAGCTTTTGTTAACAAAGTAATAATCAGCAATTGCTCAGCTTGAGGCAAAAAGCAAATCAACTCAGGAAAACTGTGCAGACTTTCATAACTCACTTAACACCACGAGACTTTGGGATGTAAGAGAATGCTTTGTGAAAACTTGGAACAAGCTGTGACTCATTATGAGGGAGGTTCAGCAAACCAGGGTAATGTAATGTACCATGATGGTCGCAACAGATGTTACAAGTAGTTGCAGGGATGGCAATGAAATCCTCACACAGCTTATAGCCTACATAATGGCTTAATGTACCTCCCCTGAATAAACATCTAGGAACGTCAAACTCATTTAAGGACCAAATTTTAAGTAATTTTGCTTGAAAATCCTCAATTTATTCTTTTTTTCACTTACAAAATCCAACTGGAAGGTAACGCACTCAAGTCCCGTTATCAACGTCAGCAGGAGATTCAATCTCTGCGGAAAAAAAGAAGAGATGGTGAGAAGTGTAAGTATAATATCTTAAGTCATAGAATGAAATTAGCTCCGAACCATAGTAGTTTTTTGGTGTTTTTTTTTATTTTGGGGCCCAATGGGAAAAAACTAAACCACACAGCACCAATTTGCAATCTGCATAGCCCGCAACTGTATGAACTAAAGGTAGTGACAACTGCTTTCCTTTGTACACATTTGGTTGTAGGCTTTACAAAGTTTTATAAGGGAGCTGGAATCAGGAATGCATCTGAAGAAAAAAAAATAATTTTCAAAAGTCAAGGCAAACATTAGCTAGCACACCAGTGTTTATTATCTCTCAGCTCTTAGCTGCAGTGTGATGAAAAAATTACCATAAGTGCAAGTTGTATCCAATTACGCAATTAATGTTTGTTCAAACACCAGTCCTAGTACAAGTATCAGAATTTTGTATTTTAACGTTCAAGTTTTGATTATATGGTAGAGTACTTGATTTCAATATATAGGAAAATAAAATGAATTTGTTGTTTGTGGTAAAAGTAGTTGCAAAAACAGGGAGTTTTTCTTAATGAAATTTATATTGCACATTAATAAAGCTGAAAAAAATTGTTTGCAGATACTTATTCCCTTTTAGCCTTGAACAAAGTAGGTGAATAAAACTGATCTTTCTCTAAGCTATATTAATAAAATCAATGTAAGGAAGTTTATGAAAAAAAATTAGTGAAACCTTTTTCAAGCAGACAAGGAATAAAGCAAATCAGGTTACATTTTAACTTAAAAATATTTGTCTAGAGACAAACTATTCTCAAATATTTTCATTATTGCATTTATGAAAAAAGAAGATAGTTAACTCTTTTAGTCCAAGAGGCTTTCTGCAAGACATTCTCACCTACAAAGATCTAAAATTATTAGCTACAAATAGTATGGTAGGCGTGGGCTGTACCACACTTATTGTGATTTCATCTCTAAATATCTAAAATTATTAGCTACAAATAGTATGGTAGGCGTGGGCTGTACCACTCACATTGTGATTTCATCTCTAAAGATCTAAAATTATTAGCTACAAATAGTATGGTAGGCATGGGCTGTACCACTCACATTGTGATTTCATCTCTAAAGATCTAAAATTATTAGCTACCAATTGTATGGTAGGCTTGGTCTGCACCACTCACATCATGATCCAAGAGCAAGGCTTCCTTGGCATAATACTTCTTGACTAGTTTCTCGTTCTCGTCCAGCATACGCAGATAACTTTCCAGAAGACCCTCATTCAACGAGGCATAGAGCCAGGCTCGACCTGTGGGCGCGCAGTGAAAAGCATTATTACAGGGTATATCTTTATACATGTATTGCTAGGGAACAAGAGAGTTTCTATGTTACGAAATAGGAAAAGAAAATTATTTTGCTGTGCAAAGGAAAGTTGATACATTTCTTCATAGTCAGCTGAGCATGGTTTAAACAGAAAATCTTTATGCTTTACAAGAGCAGTATTGTACTTCATAACAAAAAAACAGAGATAATTGTTCAAGTTGAGCTGACTAATTGGAGTCACTAATTTAATTAAAGTCATACTGTACCTTGTTGTACACTTAAAGATTTTTATTGTATGTACATTATGAATTTATGTATAAGGCAAAGTTATGACTCAATTTCAATTAAAAGTAAAGCAAAGAGCGTTTTTTTAACAGTGCATAATCACTAAAATGCTCTAAGCGCTAGGTTTCCTCTGAACTCACAGAGAAGCAGCAAATATAACACATCACTCTAGCTGACAAGATCTTTCACTGCCTAAGGTTGGGTACTCCTTTAATACATAAGTAAGGCGGAGAAATATGGGTAAAAAGCCTTTCTCATGGACTTAACACTAACCTGGCAAGCTGGGCTTGAACCCCGGACCTCGCAGTCTGAAAGCTGAGCATCTACCACCATACCAGGAAGCCCCACAGGCCAAACATAAAAAATCCATATATCTATATCAACAAAGTTCATGCCAATCATAACTCTTACTCTCTTCTCGCAAACAATATCTACAAAAGGAAGAAAAGAAACATTTCTTTTTCCAATTGTAGCTTCAATATTAAAAACTGCTGTGTGAAAGCTAAGTGTGGTTTACCTCGACCAAGATCTGTCGTGACATTTATCAACATCTCAATCTCCTTGATCATGCCCTTGTGGGAGAGCTGCTTCACCACCGGCCAGTAGCCGTGACTCACGTTCTTCAGTCTGGACGCAATACAATCATAGGAGCTTATATATTAATATGAAACAATAGAGCTAACAATACTGACGGTGCTTTGCTAGAAATTTAGATATAGTTTTAAGCTCAAATGGAATGAGTTTTTTAATTGGCACTTCAACTGGGAACTATTTTATTCACAAATGTAACTGATTGAGTTCCATGAACTGCTCACAGCGGCTCAACAGCAGACAGCCCACAGAGTCCCAACCCAAGAGCTCGGTTTAAATTTACATCTAAGGCCAGGCAAAAGTAGGAAACTAAAGTTGTTTGGCCCAAAATGACTGGATGATTTTTTTTGCTTCTATCAGTTTGTCTTCACATTTCTTCATGTTACATCTACATAGAATTAAAAGACGTTTGTTGAGAAAAGTCAAGGAGGTGCAGATAATTGTGGGTGCTGTATAAGTCGCTTGGCACCGTAGGCCTCAACCATTAAATCCTATGTTTTTGCCTCAAAGAAATCTGCATGAAATTGCAAGTAAAAATAAGATGAGAAGATTCTGTAGGGAAAAAAATATGTTTGAAACTTAAAATAGAAGACTGAGTCTCGACTAAAGAGACTTTGATTAAAACAAATACAAGATTTTAATCCCTAAGGGTTACAAATCATTGAATGAATAACTGATATACCCTAAGGAGTGCAATTTAAAGATAAAAAACAACAGAAAATACACTGAGCATTGCATCTTGTGTAAAACAAATGTCATAAAAAAATGTTTTGCAATTTAAACAACAAATCGTTGAAGCTGAATAATAAAAAAACAACCTAAACAAGAAAAAGTCTAAACATGAGATTTGGGCATTTTTGCTACTCTTGTAAACAAAGTTTTTATTTACAGTCATAATATGAGCAACTTACTTTATTTCGAGACCTTTACTTGAAAATTTTGGATTATAACATGCACATCAAATTGGTGAGCTAAGGTGAGCAAACATTTGAGGAACTCACCCATGAAGAAAGGCATGGTCTAAGTTTTCACACAACTTGTGACACGGCTTATCAATATTTCCTAAACTATAGCCAGCATCACGCCTGTCCGTAGAGCCAGGCGCCTTGTAGAAATGATGGCTTTGTATCTGGAAAAAAAAATCATTTACAAGAACAAAAAATGAGTTCATAATAAGAGTTGTTTATCTAGAGCAAAAAAAGTTTTTAATACAATCTTTTCTAGATGTAAATATAAATATTTATCATTTTTAACAGCATGTGATAAAATGTGATATAAGTTTATGGACTCTGAACATTTTTTTCATACCAAGATGAAATTTCATCAATTCACATTTTAATCATCATTGAAATTGTAACTCATCAAAAACTCAATTAAAAAGTACGATTTCTTTGTCTAATAGTACTATCTTACTGTCACAAGGAAACAGTGACACAATCACAATGAGTTTTTAATTTAGAGATTTTTTATTGAGGACAGGCTCAGATTTAAACCATTATAAAATTAAAATTTGAATGAAAAGTTACATTTTCACCATTTTTAGTACTGGAGTAGATCATGCTATGTAGACATAAAGTGTCAAACAAAAGTGAAAACATACCGACTTGATAGCCTTAGAAATGTTGTCAATGATTTTGTCTTTAAGACGCATTCTTTCCTCTGGGCGTGCCATGTTCTCTGACTCTGCCAAATCTTGGGGCTTGAACTTCACTGCCTTGACTCTTCAAGTGATTCTCATAATGTTCACAACACGTGCATGAGTTCATTTGATTTTCATATCAGACAGAGCTGCACAGTCTGAGTGTGTGTCTGAGGCCTCATTGAACTGATTTAGGGAAGGGAGAAAAAAGCAACTTAAGTGTTTGCACCATAAGTGATTACAGATGATCAGTTAATATTGCCTCCTATCATAATAATTGAGTTTGATTTTGATTGACTGAAAGCTAAGTACAAACCACGTAAATTTGTAAAGTCTGCAATTTAAATGTGAGGCTGTCACTGAAGGTCAAACTGCAGGATTTCCACACTGAGCTGCTAGTATTCATTTCAGTTCGTAATTACTCTTCCTTACCCTTCATTTCATGAGGGTTGTCTGCTATACGTATCTCACTTCACAGTACCCTTAAAATTTAGCTTTATTTCCAAAAATCAGATAATTTGTTACCATGAAGAAGTTTAAGTTTAGCTAGTCTACAGCGGCACTCCTTTGTGGATATCCTTCCTTGTCAGAGTGCCATAATATATAGTTATTGCAATTTAAGGCCGAAATTAATGCATTGCAATGGTCTAGATCTTGATCACCTAAATCTGATACTATGGGTTAGGTCAAATGCATTCTATTTTAATCTCTATGTGACAGTACTTACACCTGAAAAGTAAATGAAAGCTTGCGATTTTAACAGTACACACTTATCTCTTTTGTAAAAAAAGTGACAAACATCACTGGACATAAAATAAACCTTAAAAACACATGAAACACTACACAAACATGCACAAATCATGTTCAGACAGCCGTACTTCAATGTTGAATATCAAATGGCACTTTTCTTAAATCAATTCTGCCTCACTGAACCCAGACCTGATAGTTTTAAATGTCGCAAATTGATATTTTATTTTTAATAGTAAAACTTGGGATTGGGTCTTTTAATCTCTTCTTTAAAGAGAGGAAACTAGACTAAACTTTATGCCTTCATTTCATCCAAAATTAGAAGCATGGCTCAGACGTGCCGCTACTCAAAATTGAAAACCAGTATGATTGAGCTAAAAAATCAGTACTCAGGGTTTTAAAAAATCTATATGATCATGTAGCGATGGGTACTCATAAACTATGGAACTTCTTAGTAAAAACATGAGCACCTCAATTTAATATAGACATCCCAATTTAATAAAAGAAACAAGTATAGAAGTTTTTTAAAAAAATACCATGCTCCATAGAAAAATAGTAAGCCTGCCATAAGGTAATTTGGTACATGCACTAACAACATTATTGTTATTACTAAAAAAATTACAAAAACTGGGAAATTTACTCTTCGAAGTTTTTTCTCATTCGGAGGTAGTTGTCAGGCAGTAAAAAACTAAAATCAGTATCATAAATTCTAATATTTGGCCAAAAATCAGTATAAATTCTCACATAATTCTCACATTTTGGCCAAAAAATCAGTACATGAAATTTATTTTATCTGCATGAATGGCAGGTCTGCTTAATCTTGGGATTGGCCCAGAGGTGTTAAAAATGGGTGATCATGCCCTTCATTTCGTCAGTCTGGCTAGCAGGCTGATCCCAGAGTTAACCTAGAACTAAACCATTACTTAGGAAGGCCAAAGCAGGCCTTATTACAGCTAAAAGCAGGCCTGATTACAGCTGGAATATTGAGCATTGAGTGTTATGAGTCGATGTTCAGGTTCTTTAACTTTAAAATTGATTTTACGAGGCATGCAATTCACAAAACGTATTGAAAAACCTTTTAAAAGGTCTCAAATTTTTTCTTTTATTTTAGTGTTACTGTTATGGTTATTGTGCTATAAATCGAAGGGAAAGATGAAGAGTCAAGAAATTTCGACCTCCAAGCTGTCAGCCGGCAGACGGCTATTTCTTTGTTCATACATCTGGGCGTTGATCTCATTTTTCTCACCCAAACAGAGAAGAGATGTTTGTGTTTATCCCGGTGTAATTCTTGGGAGGATTTCTGCAGAGGGGAGCCACTATTTAGTAGGCCTATTTCGAGACCGATCTTTTGCCAATAGAATGACGTTCACGCATGCCTTTTAATTCAGACATCAGGTTCTTCCATGAGCCCAAGATTAGACTTCATTTTGTAATATGAATGTCTATCTATAGACTTTTCACTTCTATTCCCGCACAATCACTAGCCTGAGCAAGAAAGGTAGCATTTAATAAGGATTTGTACCATTTGGAGAGTTGAGGTCGGCAGGCATGATTAAATGTGTACATTGGCTTTTAAGTTGAATTTGAATTAAATTTTATATCAACCAGTATGTATACAATAAATATTTATTTCTCATAATTTTTAAAAGCCTTTAAAAATTACATTTATATGGTTCAATATATTTAGATACAACATATTGAATGGGCATTGTTTTCTGATTTTAATACTTTCTAAATTTTGGAAATATCTGTTCATTATGATTACTATGAGAAAGTTACAGAAATTTTCTTTAAATTCTTAGTCATCTCATCATGATTGCATAATATATTATAACATAGAATTTTTAATAGCAAAATTACGGGTTCCACATCTTTTCATTTCTGATTTCAACACTTTTTAAATTCTAGAAATCATTAAATTATAATTATGAAAGTTAAAGCCTTTTTTTAAACTCCATGATTACATTATGAAATCTAAAAGACTTTAAACTTACGTTTTTAAAGTTAAATATATATAGTATTTTTAACAGCTATAGTTATTTGGGATTCCAAAACTTTTTAACACGCTTCTAAAGTTAGAATTGGTTTTACGTAAATTACAGTGTTTGAGGGATTGCATCAAATGATAACTGCATAATGTGAAAGAAAAGTTGCGTCTTGATCAGAAATTCTGAAATATGATCTCATATTCAGATCCGGCATCTGTTAAAACATTCATGAAAAAAAATGAAATTTCTCTAAATATTAACAAATCTCAGTTTTACAGTTTTTAATGTGTATAAATGCTGAAAAATTATGTATGCCACATCCTCTTTTTTCCCTCTATCCCTTCAAAAAGGTAGCCACTGATTTTGTCCAAAATTTTAGGAAGTAGTACTAGTACTAGATCTAGTAGATTTTATTTGTGTGTACATCCTAAAAACTGTTGGGTTTTTTTTTATATAAACTGCATGTATACACAATTTAGATCTATGACTATGACTGCTAGACATGGAAAATAAGAACACTCTAAAGGCACTAGTTTTAAATTAACATCCCTGTTTGCACCTAATTACATGGTAGATTGAGCAAGTTCAATGTTCACTCAGGTCTCACTCTCAAGTCTCAGACACAAGAAAATTTCGGAAAGACTTCCATACCGACGCGCCAGTAAAAGTAACGAAATGAAGGAAGTCTGTTTACAAAATGGCGTCACATATACACTTGCGTTGTCCCGAGTGGTGAAAGAAAATTCCATTTATATAAAAATACAACGCACTAGACCAATGTCCAGTAAATATTCATCCATTAACATTGGATTAGTCATATTGTAGCATGTAACAAGTTTTTCTAGTGCTTTAGTTTAAATTAATTTCAAAGTGGCGCGTCGGTATGGAAGTGATTCCAAAATTTCAACCTCAAGAGAAAAGCATGCTAGACTCTGGACTACATAATAGAGATTATCATTCTCTACAAATTCTAGATCTAAAATCGGCTTAATCCAGGGATCGGCCCGCTGGTGTTAAAAACGGGTTATCATCCCCTTCATTTCGTCTGCTCTGTCAGCGGGCCAATGCCAGGATTATCCCCTAAAATCTAGATGGTAGATTCAAGATCTAGATCTGTATCTATATCTAGTCTAGTGGTATTTAAAAAAAAACTTCTTTTGGAATTTTAAAGCAAGCCCCAGCCCAGGCCATGTCTATGTAGATATAGATCTAGATCTAGAGATAGAACCATATTACCAAGTCTTCCAGATTTTAAGGCTCTATATTGATCTAGATCTAGACCCCTAGATTTTTAGATAACAGCAATTCCAGATGGATCTACTAAAAAAGCTAAATGGCAGATCTAGAGATCTATCTATAGATCTCAATCACAGGGGCTATAGTATTATTTCTAAGTTAGGCCTACTGCTAGATTAAGCTTTAAAAACAAGAAAATAGAATAGCCTGAAGGCCTGTCTGTCACATGACTTACAATGATCACGGTACGAAGCAGTACAAAATCTTCTTCGGCGCTGAAGACGATCTAGATCAAGACTAAATCTTATCTAGAACCTTGTGATAGTGTGTCATGTTGCACTGAATCAAATAGAAATAATTTTCGTTTAATCAAAAATCAATCTATCAATCTAAGAAGTCTTTTCATGGGTAGACTCTAGTGCATTCCGTGTCACGAGCTCACAACACAGGTTACCAGCGACGGCAGCGAGCGTACACAGAACGATTGTAGGCCAAAAGTTCCAGCTGATTTTCTTGGTTGAAGAATGCTAGAGTTACTTCGCTTAGTCATTGGTTTTGAGCACGGCTAAGGGTAGATTATCAGTTTAGTACAGTGATATACTATAGTTAGCTAGATGGGCTAACGCTATGTTAG
>BMAT01012547.1:25485-36301 GCA_019649035.1 Elysia marginata
GATGATGATGATGATGATAGCAATAGTAGTCGTGGTAAAAGTAGTAGTAGCAATAGTGATTCGTGGTAAGAGTAGTAGCAGCAGCAGCAGCAGTAGAACTAGTAGTAGTAGTAGTAGTAGTAGTAGTAGTAGTAGTAGTAATATTGATCCTGGTGTTGATGTTACTAGGTGTTGTGGTTGTTCTTTTATATTTTCCTTCTGTTCTTTGCATCCGTTATATTTTGGTTAAGCAGTATAATGTTAAAACCAAATATTCATCTTTTAGCCTAAAAGATCGTAATAGTTTATAAGCTTAATACTTCCGGGTATTGAAAGTAGGGGGAGGGGGGGGGGGCTATAGCTTTTCTCCGTTTTCATAAAAAATAAAAAATCCCTTATCGCTTTTATTTGTTTCATGGTTTATCTTTAACATTATAAATATTTTGTACTGTCTAGATTTGTAACCAAACGGGCGCCTGATAACACACGCGACAACGCCAACGCCAAAAATTTTTTCTCATTACTCTTTACCAAATTAATCGAGTGCTTTCGTGTTATGGTATCTTTCAAACCTCGAAACTCAAAGCTTTGCTTTATAGCCTAATCGTAACGTTGCACTTTGAAATCACCGGTGCATAACATTCTGTATCCGTTAAGGTCGTAAAATGCGAAATGATGCTGTTTAATTTGGAGAGTGTTAAAAATTGATGGTTAGTAACCCATTGTCCAATTTTTATAGAGTCACGATTCCGAAAGTGACGTAAAATTATTGATCTGTTTGGAAAATAATCCCGGTCTGTCTTCTGTCTTTTGAAGTGATTGGGTGTTGTTATTTTCCAGTTCATGTCGAGTATGACGTAGATCAGTAGATAAGAATATAAGGTTTTTTAATGAAAATTTGGAAAATTATCATGCAGTACAAATACATGTAGAGATATTAAAGCAGAGAAGGAGTGGAGATGATGGAAAAGTAGATAAAGAGAGAAAGAGGGGAGGGGGATATCGAAAGTTCAATAAAAAGAAAAGTTAAGTGATATGAGAGAAATTAAACAAAATGGAATGGGCGGGTAAGAAAAAGAACAAAATTAATAGAGGTAAAAAATAAAGCAAAAAGACGCAGACAAAATAATACATACATAGTCAATTTTTCTAGAAAGACATAGAGATAAATATACGAACAAATAAACAAACTGACAGGTAAACAGACAAACAGACGAGCAGATAGAGAGACTAACAGAAAGAATACAGGCGTTCACATTACTAGAGCTTTCATAATTATTTATACAACCCTATCCTGTAAGTATCCTCTCTCTCTCTCTCTCTCTCTCTCTCTCTCTCTCTCTCTGCCCCTACCTCTCCCCACTTCCCTAGCATTCAAACTCACAAAGGTTACAAAATGTGCAACAAAAAGTTATAAAACTGTTTAGCCAAGCAAACCAACTAACCCTGTCAGAAGCCCATAAAAATAGCAGCTATCAAAAGGGGAAAAAAGCAAACGCAAATTTTTTACGAGGGGAAGGTTAAATATTCAATAGCGGTTTTTATTTTAACGCCCACAAGTTAAATATTTCTCGCCTTTTATAATATGATAAAGAAAACGAGGGCACGTGCGAACTGATGATGACTGTCTCATTCAATTTTAATCAACAACCTAGTTTAGGTCTGTCTGTCTGTATGTATGTCTCTCTCTCTCTCTCTCTCTCTCTCTCTCTCTCTCTCTCTCTCTCTCTCTCCCCCTAAAAAATCTATTAATTTTTTTAAAGTAACGTTCAATCACTTCCGGGTCGGTGGTCTAAGTGTGGCATTAATTAACGCCTTACTGAAACTGAATGATATTTAACTGGATTTTTACTCCCAACCTCCTCTTAGTTTCCTAGCATCTCTTGTTCTCATCTGCGTACTTTTTTTTTTAGCACAAAGCGTCGCATGTCGGCGATTGCCACAACTTTGTCTAAACTAATGCCAGTGTTGAATTACATAGAGAACAATTATAGCCAAGAGCTATTTTAATCTGACAGGTTTTAATTGTTTATTTCACGCCTATTACCCTTCCTTTTAGTTTTAATTGACTGCAGTAAATGTTGAACATCAACTTTTTAAAATAAAGGACTTAGTGAATTTATAGATTAACTTTGGAGGGAAGTGGGCGTGCGTTTTAGTTTTATCTGTAAGAAATAAGTACGTTTAACTTGAGGATTTCTTTTTTATTTTGGAACGCATAAATAAGATACAGGTTTGATTTGAAGACAGACTCCAAATTATTATTACCTTGCTTGCCTAAGCATTGCATATATTTAGTTTAAGATTAAATGCGTGTGTTTGATGAGAATGAGTGATAATAATAACAACCATATGAATCGAAACCGTACAAAATGCTCTTGGTGCATAACAATAACACGGACAGTTTAGCAGCACTCATTTATCATATATACACACGCACAATGGAACTTGAAAACTGAAAAGACATGCGTGTGTTAAATACTGCCAGGTGGAAAAAGTGGAAAGTCGTGTGAAGAACGTAGAAAATAAGTTTATTCAACTTAAAATAAAGAAATCAACACGAAACAGTATTCACATCTAGCAGCAGTCGAAAATTATAACAGCGGAATTGCCAATGTCCAGCATAAACAAATCGTAGATCTAACTTTTGCTCAAAACTGCTCATTCTCTCTTAATCCAGTATTCTATCCTCTCAGTCCTTTTAAGTCCTTCTTAGTCTCTCCTCTTTTTAATTTTATCAACTACGCGAGCTCTATTTATAAGCAAAACACACATCTAGAAATAGAACACAAATTCTAGCTATTGCTCGAAAATTCGACCCTCTACAAGAAAGGTGAGAAAGGTGTGGCCTAATACGGCAGCGACACCCAATCGCAAGCCAAGTTAAAAATAAGTCGCCCGAAATTCCTCCTACGTCATCAAACATTATGTAAATGAACCGGAAGGTGGGAATCTAGATAAATCCAGAAGCCTAGATCTACAAAACTAACAATAGGCGATCATTCTAGATTTTAATGAGTTATGAAAACTGCAAGTTACTTATAACTACGAACACTTAACACATTCCATTTAGAAAACAAGCGTAGCCTTAATCTAGGTCTACATTGTACATAGCATGACTAAGGAACTAGACTAAAACAGTGTCTAACTTCGTTACACAGAGGAAGCGAGTTCCAAACGTGAGGAGCTGCATATGAAAATGATTTTTCGCCATGGGTCTTAGTTTTCACTGTAGGTACAACTAACGAATCTTTACTGCTACTGCGCAATGTGCGAGATGGTTTGTAAACGCTAATCATAGATGACATATACAATGGTGCTTTGTTTTGTGGGCTTTGTGACAAAGTACAGCTAATTTAAATTTAATCCTAGCATCTACAGGAAGCCAATGTAGATGCATAAGAAGCGGTGCTACATGCTCCTTTTTGTTCTTTTTTAGGATCACCCTAGCAGCATTATTCTGAAATCTCTGAAGTCTCTGAATAGATTTTGAGGGCAAATTAGCTAGTAAAGAATTACAATAATCAAGCCTTTAAAAGATAAAAGCTGATACAAGACACATAAAGGGTGTTTTACCAAGAAAAGATGACATTTTTCCAATCTTAGAGAGTTCACAATACATTTGTTTACAGATATTTCCAATTTGAACATTGTTAGACAGCATGGAGTCAAAATACACCCCTAGGTTTTTTGCCTTATCACTAAACTGCATGTTTCCATTGCCAACAACAAAATTACCACCTGGCATGACACACGTTTTTACAGTATGTTTTGTATTAAACAACATCACCTCAGTTTTATCATTGTTTAACTTTAACTTATTTGATAACATCCACGCACCAATCTCTTTCACACACGATGGTATTGACATAACAAGAGAAGAAGTTTCAGATGGAGCAGCTGAATTATAAATCTGCATATCATCTGCATAAATGTGATAGCTAAGCCCATGAGCCTTGATAATAGAACTAAAGGTTTGGTATACATGGTATGAAGTACAGGCCCAAGCAATGAGGAACTCCATAAAGGAGCTTAAATTTAGATGAATTTTCTCCATTAATTGTAACACATTGAGTTCTGTTGGTTAGATATGATTCGAACCACTTCAATACAATTCCTGAAATACCAAATGTTTTAGCTAAACGGTCTAATAAAATGGAGTGATCGATTGTATCGAAAGCAGCACTAAGATACAAAAGAACAAGAATGGATGATTTTCCATTATCTGCAGCTAGGAGAAGGTCGTTCTGAACTTTCACAAGAGCAGTCTCCGTGTACGCAGATTGAAAGGGATCAGTAAGATCAAAATTTGATAGATAGACTTTGAGTTGTCGGAGGACTACTTTCTCTAAATTTTTGATAAAAATGTCAGGTTTGACACTGGACGATAATTTTTCAAATCTTCACAAGGCAAGTTTGATTTTTTTTAGTAAAGGAGAAATGATAGCATGCTTGAATGGTGTAGGAACTGTGCCTGTAAAAAGGGAATCATTAATAATGTCAGTAGTAATAGGCAATAAGCAATCTAAATTCTTCACAAGAAGGTCAGTTGGAATGGTCAGTATAAAACCCACAGCTCTCTTAGAGATACTTACTTATTCAGAACAATTAAATAATTATGCCTATGGTTAAAATCAAGGCGCACCATACCTTTTGTAAGCGGGCGGAAAAAATAGCGAAGAATAGAAGAACATAAAGAAGGGAATGTAGAGTAGGAAAGGAATCAGTCCTCAGTAAATACATGGGAAACGCATGAGAAGGTAATCAAAATAATTTACTCTCAACAAACAAATGTCCAGATAAAGCTGTGTCGTGCGCTCACAACAGATATTATGAACTAATAAATGTCATTGCAACCATGATCTTTAATGATACATAAGATCATGATGGTGCCCAGCCTCAGGACTCTAGGTTTTCGGCGATATACATCTAAACCAATGAGAAAAGCTCAATCGAAGTCTATAAGAAATCAATAATATAACATTAAGATAAACTTTAACCTATTATGTTATAAGATTATTTGAAATACAGTGGGATCCTGATAAAGGCAACACCTTGGGACCGAAAAAAATGTGTTGACTTTAAGCAAGAGTTGACTTTAACCATAACAAAAATACAAAGAAATACACAATCGGACAGTCAAACAGACTTGGTTGTAAGCAAGAGTTTCCCTTTAAGGTGTTGACATAAAGTGGATTTCACTCGATTGCTGACAGCATACAGATTCCTAATTGTTTTATGCGAGAAGCACATGGCACGCATGAAGAAAGCATTGTAACTGACTGAACACTAAATTGCTTTTAATGTATGTTTGTTTTTTTAAAGGTATGGCTGGAATTATGAATATCATGCCATGTATGGAAAGAGGCTGTACTTGTTCTTGCTATCAATTACAAGTAATAAATTATTTACTGATTGTTATACTTTTTGTCAAGGAAAAGGAGGGTAAGAGAAAATGTGAAAATAGATTTTTTTTTGTCACGAGTTATAAAAAAAGGTTTAATGTATAAACTTTTACTGTAGCTAATGTTGCGGCATATTCAGATTGCTCACACTACTGGATGATTGAGATCATCTAGTTGTGAAAGCCAACCACCCACAAAGACTAGCAGAAGGTGTAAAGTAGCGGAAGTCACAGATTAAACACAACCATGGCTCAAGAGAAAAGAGGTAATTGCCAAGCTTTAACTGACAGCAAAGGACTTGGGTCATCCATAGCCAAATGGTGCAAAGAGAAAATAGACATGATCATATATGATAGAAGGAACATTTCAGTAGATTCAAAAGATTAACCCAGCATCCTCAGCGAGGTCAATTGGCGAAGTAGATTCTGCAATCCTGAGATCCATAACATGAGGGATTTAATTATGGCAAATGACTAAGATGATGCCAATAGAGAACGACATCAGATGACCAAACTACCATCTTCTGAGCAAACTCTCCATCAGCGGCAGTAAATGAACCAAAGCCTTAAAACTACTAGCCGAAACAGCAGAAAACATTTCACGTTGAATTTAGAGCGGAAGAAAAAGAGCAGTAGATGTAGAAGAGTACACATGATGTAATCCTGGGGAGTTCAGTGGATGGAGTTATTGAAAACCGGACTTGTAATTCGTACTTCCGAAACGAGAAGGAAAAAAATCAGATATCGCTAGTTATGAAGGAGGTTTCTTCTCTGAAGAATTTCTGCTATCTAGCTCTACCTGCTTCTGTTTTTGTTGTTGCTGCTGTTGCTACAATTACTACATTATTATTAATCTCGAAATTTTTACAATGAGAAAGTAACATCGACCACAAAACGTTGTAAGAATATGTTTTATTACAGAATGCAATGAATTCAAATATAGATAAACGCCTACCGGAAATGTTGCATCCAATAATATACATATATAATGTTAGTGAGATGCTACAAATCACCACGTTTAATGATGTTAGCTGTAATGTGCTGATAATGGTTTTTCCTTTTCATCTAGTTGGGTAGGTCAGTCAGTTGCAAGGCAAGTAGTCTTGTCAGAACTGGAGATCTTAGGTGCAACTGCTTGCGCCCTGTTGTTGATGCTACTGCCTCTGCAGGAATTCATTTCGATAAGTTCACCCGTCACTTTCGGAGGAGTGTCCGATGAACTCACACGCGCCTTCCTTTTGCTGATGCTTTCACAGTAGATGTTGAGAATGCGCTTATTACACATGTAGGACAAAAAGATGAAAACCCCTTGCAAACCGTTGCTGAATATTGCTATGAACCTGGGGTTGACAAAAAGAAGAATGAAATTGGTTTCTTTCAAAAGTTTAGAACTTACTTTCATAATCTAAAAATGTACTTATCTTATTCATTCAAGATCTTCAATAAAACAAAGGTTTATAATTATTGATAATATTTCTAAATATCTTTAGTGTTTCCTTTCTTGAGAATGAACATAAATTTTCTTTTCTCAAATAAGTAATCGATGTTATTGTGTTTCCGGATCCACAATACCTTAAAACATCATTATTCAAAGCCTCAGCGAGTATCTGAATCACCCAGAAAGCACCAGTAATCGTGGACAGTTTGATGTAGATATATAGATTTGTCCTGTCATTTTTCTGGGCGAATTCCGGTGACTGCAGCTTTCCTATTTTGTGTATTTTTCCAGCAGTGATGATGAAGAATATGACGTTGGTTAAGATCACTAGCGCAAGAGGGAACACAGTGGCCACACCTGTTCATATAAAGAGTATAATATAAACAATGGTATTAATACAAAAGTAAGGGTTTAGCTCTCTCTTCCCTTCTCCCTCCCCTTCCCCACTCTCTCTTGTTTCTCAATCCCTCTGTAGATTTCTCCCTTTTCCTCATCTAGATAAAGCTAGATTTCATCCTTTAGATAAAGCTTTTAGATGCCATTAGTTGAATGATATAAGTCAATAAGCAAGCAAACAAAACAATGTATTTGTAAAAAACATTCTAAATATTATTCATTTTGTTCATTAGACTTTTCGACTTATTTGCCTCAAGAATAGAAAAGAAGAATCACAGTTGGAAGCTTGACAACAACTCACGCAGACCCATTTCAAAGAAATAAATTGAATTTAGTTCTAGGTCTAGATTTCAGTTTATCATTGTCAGCAAGCTTATAGCCTTACTCGAAACCTAGAACACTAACACTGGAGAACATTTTCATTCATAAAGTCTGTTGTGTTCCCAACTGCATAAGCTTAAAATTTTACATCAGCGATGAAGCGCAAAGCATGACGTAAAAATCATTTATAATATCTACCATCGTTCGAATTTGCACTTCGTACTATATTCTTTTATCGTATAGAAAATTTTTTCATCAGCACCAGCTCAACGCGTCATTTAATGAACGCATTTCGACGGCAAGTGAAATTACATTGATGGCTTTAAAAAGTTTAACTATGGCATTTGTAGGCCGATAAGGGTATCCAAAAAAGAAAACAATAAAACTTCAAACAAAAAAATTTTAGGGAGTCTGGATTTCTAGTTAACGGTTTGTGATTTTAACATCTACCTTATTCCTTATGAAAATTTTGAAGTCTGAGATTGAGTAGTTTAAGGAGCCCTATGCATCCTAAATTTGCCAAAAAGACCCCCAACGCAAATATAATATGCATTGACAAAAATTGAACTTGAGTGGTGCGAACGTTACCAAACTGTCCCAAGTTGCAAAGACTGCAAAGATCCGACCTACCTACAAGGAAAGTTGAGTCCAGGTAGCAAAAATCCTTCCCGTATCCAGTCCTTTTTCCTCCAGATGTGGCCAAAGAGATGGTTATGACAAGGGAGACAATACATACAGGACAGGCTAGCGACAGTAGCACGGTGTAGAGCAGACTTGAGCTCTGACTGCAGCACCATCTGGTGGCGTTGATTCCAACTGTGTTCGCTGTGAATACCCGGAACATGTGGAAGCAGCAGATAAAACTCCACACAAACATCCACAGCCACAGGAAGTGTGTCAGCATTCCCAGCATGGTACACAATACACTTGCACTAGATCTAGAAATGCATGGAGGAGTAGATGTGCGAAACGGGGAAAGGATGAAAAAGTAGGCTATATCTTTAATACTTGTATGGCTATCGCTGTGAAATATTGGTTTTCAAAGATTACGGTAATTATGAAAAACTATACCTTTAATACCTGTATGATAAGCCCGGCGAATCATTATTTTTCAAGGACAGCGATAAGTATGAAAAAATTATACTTTTAATATCTGTATACTTAGCCTTTGAATATATTATTTTTAAGGATCACGACTACTATAAACAGTATATTTCAATATCTGCTTAGCTAACCCTGTTATACATCAGCTTTCAACGATTTTGGTAGCTGGAACAGTGCATGATTGTTTCATTCAGTACCTGTATGGTTTGCCCTGTACATCATTAGTTTTCAAGGACAACTATAAGGATGAAAAAGTAAACTCATATCACCTTTTTTTTTTCGCCCTGTAATACATTAGGTTTAAGGATGAAGAACACTAAGAAATATATGTAGTTGACTTTAATACCTGGAGGAGTAACTTACACGTGAGAGCTTGTCAGTAAAAACGTCTGAGCCATCAGGAGACTTCCACACAGGAAGATGTTGTTCAGGCCAGCTTGGTTGCGAAGAACTTTAAAGCTAAAGTAGGTTATTAAAGTCAGACTGAGGCAGATCATTGACGCGCTCAGACAGACTAGCGTGAGACAATACTGCGCTTTCTCCACCGTGCTAAGAGTGGAGAGAGCGTTGTGTTTGGCATAAAACTGTCTCTGCCTTTCCTCCTCCAGTTTTTCCAGCTTCGAATCCAACACGTCGCGACATACTTGGAGATTTTTCTTTTCATCAATAAACATCGATGTGAATTCATTGTTCTCTATAAAGTCCAATGTTGTGGATCCTAACTTTAAGGTCAGTCTTGTAGACGGTATTATGTTCGCCGTCTGCTCTGAGCTGCTTATCACATAATACGACTCATTAAACCGAACATATTGACAAGTGAGGTTTTGTGATGCTCTCAAAAAATATTCCCAGTCTAAATTTATCAAGGCTCTTCTCAAGTTCATGGAAGCAGACATTCCTTGGCATTTTAGTTCCGGCAGAGAGCACAGCGAAGCGGCGCGAACCTCTTTCAATGTCAGCCGAGGTAGAAGTTTCATGTTGGGTCCAATTTTAATTGAATGCCAAGTAAGGCTCTCGATTAAACTCGTCAACCGCCTTTCAAATTCATCGCGAAGTGGCTCCTGTTTTGCAACGGTCATCACTTGAAACCAAAACTTCACGCCAGGCTGATATTCACGCTTTGCACTGGCTGCGTCATGTCCTCTCTCGTCAGCGTTATATTGGACTGCTGTCAACTTCATCTCCAAAGCGTTCATCGTGCCTTTTAGGTGTGATCGAACCTACAGAGGAATTGACGTTATTTTATAGTTTAAACGAATGCTTAATTGAAAAAAGCTTAAAATACCAAAGCTTTAAAAAAAACATACCAATCCTATGAGCCTATGGACTGTATTAAATATTTAGAATATATTATTACCGGCGAGTGGTAAATTTTAACTTTTTGAACCCATGTAAGTCGGAAAACAACTAAATTAATTTCCTACGATCAATCTCAGCTATATCTAGTTTTTATGTTTCAAAATTTAGTCATCACACTTTTTTTTGGAAGATGCAATTAAACTACAGCAACTCAGAGAGCAGAGTGTGATAAAAACAGATAATCATTATTATTTGAGAATTTGGTACTGTTTATGGTGTTGCTAACCGTTGAAATAAGAGAACCAACCTAAAGCTTTTATAATTCTTTCTGAAATTAAAATAAAAGTAAAAAATATAATCTCGAATAAAGATTGACGACAAAAAACAAAACAAAACAAAACAAAACAAGCGGTAAGCTTTCCATTCCCTGGAACTTGATATTCTTCCGAAAAAATTATCGCTTTTTTGCAGCACTTGTCCAGGTGGAATTCTGATATCAGCTTCTTTAACAGAACATACTGTTTTAGATCTATCTTTGGTATTAAACAAATACAAGCTGGTTAGTTTGAAATCAAACACCATGATGATAATTGAGTAAAAAATGTTCTTACTTACCAAGCGAGTCAAATACTTGTTTACATCTCTTAGAAACAGTTTTGTCGAGTGGTATGTTTCGCTGGTATTGTGAGATCCAGTCCAGTGTGACTCAAACCACGTGCTGAATTGGTAGCCCAAACCACGGATCTGGGACAAGGCCGTGACGCAAGTTCCGTTATCTGGAAGTTTTCCTCGACTGCAGTGAACTTTCAAACATTCACCCTGAAAGACCAACATCGAATAATTCAAATCACTGTGTGTGTGTGGGGGGGGGGGGG
>BMAT01012556.1:8567-20530 GCA_019649035.1 Elysia marginata
AAATTAAATTTAAAGGTCTCTTTCAATCATCTCTTCATTGTTAATCTCTGTTCTTTCTTTACGTGGGAAACAGAGAGATAAATGGAGATTATTTAAGCTTTTCTTGCCTATTGTCATTTAAAACGGATGTCTGACTTTACTACCAGTATTATTGAGTTATTTATTTACCATGTCTTTAAAGTTAGTCCTTGTTTTATTCCACAGCTAAACCCAATCCTCAACACCACCTCCTCAGGGATGAGTCCAGATTCTCAGACTCACATCATAGGCAGCACAGCATCAAGTCCATATGATGATGTGAGTACACACTCAGTGTGCACAGAGAAACAGTTCTAAACAGCAGTCCAGTTGAAAATGTTTAAACAATTTTGCTCTTTCTTTTTGCATTTTAAAAACTTTTAGTGATGTCAGTATACGAGTACTCGGTCTGAGTCAGTTTGGTCTCTAAGCAAATATTTAGAAACCTCTAAAATTAAATGAAAACGAAATGCTCTTTGCCGTTTGTTTTTTGTGTCTGCTCTTGGTTGCCCCCCCCCCCCCCTCTTTTCCTGACAGCCTTTCTTCACTATGACATAGCTTGAAGGGACTGTTAATAATTCACTGTCCCCACTTCCTATGAACACATTTGCTACCATCAGGTATAGTATGTGAATATTTTCATAGACTTGCAAAGTACATACCTGTCTAAACACCAGGTTCTGTTTAATTTCAACTTTTCACGGGATCTTAATCTTAATTCTTATGTTATTCTTTTAACCAGACCATCACATCCCCACCTCCATACTCACCTCATAACAACACTTCATCAATGCCAACAGTGCCATCAAAGTAAGTGCTGAAACTATTTTGTCTTCATGTTTTTCATTTTGTATCAAATGGAAATCTTTAAGTTGCATGTCCAACTTGCCAAAAATATGATCATTTTATGCTTTCACATTGAGCTGGTCATATTAGTTTACAATCTCAGCCTGTTCTCCTAGTATAACATCAGTATTTCAGATGTCTTTAAAGCTCTTGTTTTGAATTTTTTTTTTATTTTTTTGTGTATAGACTGCAGTGGTTCTAATTGTAGACATTTATCTTTGAAATTGTTGAATTGAAGATCTGGGGTGAATTTTGGTTTAGCTATGTTAATGTTTGCCAAGCGTCTCACATGTTACGATGATTGAGTACTAGTCCATAATGAAGCATTTTTAGCAGCTGCCAAATGCATATTCTAGGGTTTCCAGTGACCCATTTTTAAAACTGCTTAGAGTATTTTGCAGATAAAGCCCGACATTTCATCTCATTCTTATAGTTTAATTGAGGTGTTTCATGAAAAGATACCTCAAATTTTGCTTATCTGGCTTGCGAAGGCAAATATACAATGAAAAGAAATTGTCTGGTTATGTTTTTGTAGCTTAATACAATGTCATTGTTTTTCGAGTAGTTTATCTTGGTAGCCATTGTCAATCGTTCAAAGTGCTTAATCTCGTCTCGTCTCTTGTTGTATTACAGTACTGACTATGCAGGCGAGTCAGGGTTTGAAATAAGTTTTGCTCAACCATCAAAAGAGACCAAATCAACAACATGGACGGTAAGTATTTTTATATTCGCACTAGCACCTCAGGATTGATTTTTTTTTTTTTCTTAAAATTGCCATGTGCATTGAATTGGAAAGGAAACAATGTGTCCAATATTCAGTGTTTACCAATTATTGTATGCATAATGGGAGTTGAGTTCTTGCCTGTCATGTTGGGTTTTTTGTGTGTGTGGAAAGGTCAATCTTGACATGTCAATTATGCTTATTACCTTTCTTTAAAACAACAGGACAGATTGTATACTCAAACTGGGGTAATTTGGTATTTTTTTATTTGAACTGTATTTTGATTACTAATTTTTTTTTTCTTTAGTTTTTTGTTTTGTAAAACTTTTTAATAATTCAACATTCAATTTTGTTCCCACAGGGTTTGTAAAGCACAAAGTGGATTGTAATTTGTTTTGAGTTTATTCACTTTTTTAAAAAGCTGGACAGTCAAAGAGATTTTGGTGTGAATTAGACTTAAGGCTCACTAATTGTGCTTTAGTATCTTTTCACTCTTTGCAAAATTTACAAATACATGCTCTAATGAAGTTCATTGTTTTTTCCTTGTTACACATCAGTATTCAGAAAGCCTCAAGAAATTGTATGTGCGAATGTCGACAACATGCCCAGTTCGGTTCAAGACCCGCAGCACTCCACCTCCTCCAGGCAGCATTATCCGCGCCATGCCTATCTTCATGAAGCCTGAGCATGTGCAGGATGTAGTCAAACGATGCCCCAACCATGCCGTCCAGCGAGAGGGCAATGAACAGCATCCTGCACCATCTCATTTGGTCAGATGTGAACATAAACTGGCAAGGTTGGTGCTTCTCTCATTTTATACAGAGCTATTGATGGAAATGATAAATAGGTGTTTTAAATTGCGGAACCAATACCAGTGTTATTGCTCTGTGCTGTGAGTTTAGGAGGAAAAGTTAGTGTTTGTAGCGTGTCAATTTTTGTAAAGTTTGTTCCAGTCAGGGTAACTTAGGCTAATCTACTTGAGCAAGATAGCAAGATGCATTATTGTCCCTTTAAATTTTTTTTCTTTCATTTTGACGGTAACAAGGTAGCTTTCTTACCTAAAAAACTTTTCATTCTTTGTAAGATTGGCTGACAGTTTGTGTAACTTGTAATTTCTTTTGTTGGTCAGTAAGATTCCAATACAAATTTCCTACCTGTTAATTAGTGCTTGAGAATGTAACAAACCATAAGGTAAAACCAGTTTTTGATGTCTACATCAGGTATGAGGAAGACCGTAGCACCAGGCGGCAGAGTGTGGTTCTGCCACATGAATCTCCTCAGGCAGGCTCTGAGTGGGTCACCAACCTTTTCCAGTTTATGTGTCTTGGCTCATGTGTTGGAGGTCCAAATCGCCGGCCCCTTCAGATTGTTTTTACTTTGGAGAAGGATGGACAGGTGCTTGGAAGGCGAGCAGTTGAAGTTAGAATCTGTGCCTGTCCTGGAAGAGACAGAAAAGCAGATGAAAAGACTGAGCTCCCGATGAAAGATTTTAAACGACAGAAAGGTAACTAAGTAAATTTGATCCTATTGAGTGCTCAAGGCCTCATTCTCCACACCCATTACATTTTCCCATTTTTCCCTTCTTCTGTCTACACTGTATATAGTAGAGGTGCTGCAAGTATGTATTTCATATAAGACAACTCATTCTTGCTATACTTAGTTTTATGCAATTGTTACCTCAAAATGTTCTTAATTAAATATTTAAAGATCAAGGTGATCTCTGTCATTTGCTTTTTGTGAGCAAGTTGGAAAAGCTCTTCGTCTAAATGAATTGCTTCAGATTCAAATGTGTGCTGCTTATGTAAAAGAAAACTTTGCAACATTTTCTTTCCTTCTTCTTGTGCACAGGGCCTCTTGGTCCAAAGTTGACATTTGAGAAAGAAATAATGAGTGTGGCAAAGAAAAGAAAGATGGATGATCCTGAAATGTACTGGTTACCGGTGAGTAAGGGAGACATGTTCAGTGAATTTTTTTTTTATACTAAAGTTTCATTGATGTGTTGAAAACATGTACGGTGTGGAGAATTAAAGATGTTTAGATAACATGTTAGTTTTACCAAAGAATGAGAAGTTCAATTTTTTTTTAGAATGATTTGTATTTTGATATCATTGAGCACTGGTTTGCATCCCTTCTTAAGTTATATGTTATAAATAAAAGCTTTCCATGAACAAACATGTCGTGCCTTTATACCACCCATCAAATCATTGGATAGAATTTTCAACAAGCACCATTGGTATCAAAGTTTCAGTTGATTAAGTCTTCATGAAAAAAAATAAATATAGTGTAGAATCCAAATCAAATCAATACTTGGAGATCAAAATGGTTATTTGGCTTCAACCAACAATTTATTATACCTGTAGCAAAAAATATTAAGAAAATAAATAAGACATTCCATACATGATTTTATACAAGAGTGTACTTGTAAGACTGATGTTAAGTAAACCTCTGTATTATATACCTTTTTGTGAGTGGTGTGAAAGGTACTTTTTTTTAGTCTTACATAAACTGCTCTTTGAAAATGAACTGTACCTGTTTAATTACAAAAAAAAATGTTAGTTAATAATTGTTGTAAAGCAGTTAAAGCCAAGTTTTAGTCCTGTTTTTTTTTTTTTTCATTACAGGTGAAAGGGCAGGAAAATTATGAAATTCTAAAGAAGCTCAGAGATTCCCTTGAATTGGCTGCTCTTGTTCCTCCCCAAACAGCAGAGGCCTACAGGAAGCAGACAGATAGCCAAAGATCGTAAGTGTTCGCACAAGTATATTTAAAATGTAGCCTTCGTGAATCTATGTCTTAACAAACTGTCCAGGAAAGTCCTTGCCATCTGCAGATTGTGTGGATTGAATCATGCAGTTATCAGCCCTTCTGTACATAGCTCAGGCTTTTTTTTCCCTTCCAAATTTTTGTTTCATAGTATTAAATTATTTTCTTACGAAGTTTATTTTGAGGGCTGCTTTTTTATGTCTGGAAATGTCTGGAAACATTGACAACTTTAGGGTTTAACCGTTCTTCCTTTTAAAAAAATAGATCAAATTGTTCAAGATTCACTTCAGATGGGTTTTTTTTTTTTGGTTCTTTAAACTTAGAAGTCCTCCAGAGTACGATTCCCTCTAAAAGTTAAAGTCAGTTTTTAAATAAATAGTGACTGGCTCTATTGATAATCTCCGTGGGTAAAAATGGTAAGGTAGAATGGCAACACAACTCACTGTGCGGTAAGCTTAAGCTGAGAGTTCCTGGTCACTTACATGGAGCATTTCACTCACTTTTGCCCTTGTTAGCACTCCTTTTATTTAGAGAAGTGCTGTTACCTTGAAAACTACGAAAAGTTTCACCAAAGGTTTTTTAGTAAAAACTGCCTCTCTAATAGCAATAAAATTTTCTGTGCATCACCAAATCTTGAAAACAGCAGATCTGGTTTACAAAACTAAGTTCATAGCGTGAAAGAACTCAATTTGGCTAAGCTGTGTGGATCCTTCCATACCAAAATCCAATTGCGGTCTATTGACATTTATGTACCGAGGGTTTTTTAATTTATAATGAATTTTTGGGGGCGTCAAAATTCACAGGCTTAGTTAGGTTTTTTTATGTGATCAATTACAGTATGAAAGGAATCACTGTATGTTGAAAAATGTACGATCTCTGAAGTTTAAAACATCAGTTAGCTTTCCAGGGGGACTGTGAAGGCAGTGTTTAAAAAATTATATTTGGAAATTATGTGTCCGTAAAAGTTGAGCACAGACCTGTTTCGACCTTATTTTGGAGCCTTCATTTGTCTGCCATAAACAAAAGAGGTTCATATTCATCTATTCTCTCTTGGTTTATACCTGTGAATGCTCCAAGAAAAAAAGTTGAAAATGCTTTTGCTTATCTGAAGCTTTTTCCTTTCCTGGCTGCCTGCCTTACGACTCAGTTTACATTAATAAAAGTTTTAAAGTGTGATTTTTGACACATGGGTGTTTATCCAATCTGCCTGTGTTCTAAGGAGCAAAATATACAGTGTCACCTGCAACAGAGAGCCAGAGCAACAACTTTTTTTCACACCTTTTCCCCTTTCATTTCCATTCTTTTTTTAACACTTTTATGTCATTTTGCAAAGTTCAAACTTCCATTACCATCCTATCACACATTTTTTTTATATATCAAAACAAACATGCATCTGTTTTCCAAATGCCTAGATCTGCATTCCAAGAAATAAATAAAGATTACATTTAAACACAAAGAAGTAGAAATTAGTCACTCCCTAAACCTGTGTTGCTCTGGCTCGTTGCAGATGGTTGCCTAATCAGTTCCGCGTTCAAGAGCCAAAGGTCAAGGTGATGACCAAGAAGAAGAGGATGACGCCAAAACCTGGGAAGTCACTCAAGAAATAATTATCATTTCAAGCAAATGTAGGACTATGAGCAGTTTCTGAATAAGGAACAGATAGTCAGATGGAAGTCTCAACGCTGGAAGCCAAAGAAGAAAAGTTTCTCGGAAGGGGGGAAAAGACAATTCCAGATAGTTTTTCTAACTGGGACAAAGCTGTTTCAAGTTTAAGAAATAGTGAATGTTGTCTTGAAAAAGTTAAAGGGCTGCAAAATTAATTCAAATTTCATGCAGTAACAATTCATGGAGGTCCTGTGGATACATAAGGAACAAGAAACATTCACAGTAGGGAAGAAAAATATGAGACAGCATGAATAATATTGTACATTTTTTAAAAAAAGCACATTTTCATTACAAATTTTGAAGGGAAAAAATGGTTTATTTTTATATGACCAACTGATGACTGTTGTGTTGACTGTCCTAACAGTTTTCAAATTATAAATATTTGTAAATGTTTCTAATCCCATTTTACAGATCTGATATCTGTTGCTGTTATTTGTCAATCATTTATATAAACAGGTTGGGAGTTCAAAATTTACTTAGTTGAAAGTTTGAGCAAGTTAACTTATATTTTTTTTGTAAGTTGTTTATTACAGTGTATTTCTCTTGTTAGTGATTTGAACGCTGACAGTTCCCTGAGTAATTGGTGTGTCTGCAAAGAGTTGGTGGTAGACATACCTTTAAAAAGTGATATTATTTTTAGCAAACTTAAAATTTTTGTTAACTTTGTTAATGGCCAGTATGCCCAAATGTGACAAAATCTGCATTTTTTGTGTTGACATTGTAATGACTTACTTACATTGTTTTTAAGTTTGATTTTGTTCTTGTTCCTTTAATGTAATTCTCTCTATGTTATATAGAGTATTAAATCTTATTTGTATTGGTGTTAAAGTTGCCCTCTTATCTCTTTTTACAGACTGATATTTAATTGTTCTGTGGCAACATTTTTTGTGGAGTCAGTAATCCCATCTACAATCTATCATTCACAACGGCTGTTCTACACAATTCCTCAAATTTCATGAGAATTGGTTTGGTTTTTCCAACCTCCAATTCAGCTTGTTTTACCATAGCCTTGAAGTGGTACATACTATTCCACCATTTTCTTTTGAAACTTAAACATTCATCCTTTTTTTTTTAAAGATATTTTGCAGCCATTTTGTCTTATTCTTGATTAAATCAAAGACAAACAAGCCAGTGCCCACTGTAAGCATAAAAGAGTAGACGAAAATATGCCTAGTATTAGGTCAGGTTTCTTTGACAGTGTTTTCAGGGCAATAAATTAGTACACCTTTCATTACCCCGCTTATTTCATTTTTTCTCATCCCAAGTCAGTTTCTAATTTAGCTGGGTTAAGTAGGGACAGCTCTTTGTGCAATACCATTTTCATTTGAGAACAAAGATAGTAGTAGATCTATTATCTTTATTTTTACAGACATTTTCAGGCTATTGTTTTGAATTTATGGGATGTGGAGCGTGTTGATTTGACAGAATAATTTATCTGTAAATATGTAAAGTCCATTGATACAAAGCATTCTTTGAAGCGATATTAAGGTTTGTTTTGGTTTTCGGAGTAGTAATTGTGAGAGCTTACAAAAAGAATATCAAGACTAAAGGGTTGATGGTTTAGTATTTGAGACAATTTCTCGATTTTTTTTAATGTTTTTTTTGTAACCACAAAATACTTCTTGTGCAATAGAGTCATTACGTCTGAGATAGCTTCATAGAGATCATGATATCTGCCCACTGGTCATGTTTCACTTTCTGTTTCAATCATCTGTCATCTATACGGTCTTTTAGATTGGCAGAGCATGGAGTTGTTTTTTTTTTTAGCACTGGAGTGGCTAATGGTAGATGAATGTTTAGATATAAACATTCAGTGCCCAAGGGATGCAAGTTTTTTAATGTTTGCAGGAATTCCGATTTTTTTGCAGTTTTCTTTAACTAAAAAAGCTGGAAAACTTGAAAAAATTATGATTTAAATGTCAAAGAGAACGTCTTAATTTAAGAGTCAGAAAACCAAACACTTCTTTTTAGTTGTATAGCTGTGTGGGCACTTGTACAGAGTTGTGTCTATCTCTTTGAATTTGTCCGTAAAAAGTTCTTTAAGGGAACCTACAGAGTGTAAAATTTTCCTGCTTTTCGGCATGGGCCGCTTGCATCCCTGTTGCCCCATTGCAAAGAGTTTCTTTAAGGAAAAATTGCAATTGCTTTAGTCGATAACCATAAGAATATTTTCTTTGAAAGGAACAAAAAAAATAGATTTAAAAGTTATTGTTATCTGCATCATAAGAGAATTTATATGTCTTGTTCCATAATTTGTTAATTTGTATCTGTTTGTATTATTAGCAAATCTTCAACGTGAATTTTATTTGTGTTAAAAGCATTTATTTATCTGTGATAAATCTAACTTATATGTTAATGAATCTTCATTGTTCTATTCTTTCATTTTCTATCAAACCCTTCACTTGTTTGTTTTTGTTTTTTTTTTGGCATAAAACTTTTGATTCATATTGATCTCATTTGTATAAAACAGGGATGCAAGTTTTCCGATTTTTGCATGAATTCCGATTTTTTAGCAATTTTCTTTGGTTAAAAAGCAGGAAAGTTTGAAAAAAATAGATTTAAATGTTGCAGAAAAGCTCTAAACTTAAGATTCATAGAAAATGAAAATCATATTTGAGTTGTATAGCTGTGCTGGCCTTGGTACAGAGTTGTATCTGTCTTTTGTAATTGGTCCTTCAAAAGTTCTGTAGGGGCAGCTATAAAATTGTCCTGCTTTTTTAGGATAAGCCGCTTGCATCCCTGATAAAAAAATACATTACAACATCATTATCTGACAGCACAATCATCTTTCCCATTCGGACATATTTGTGGCATCTTGAAATAATGAAATGTTGAGAGGGCAGAAACTGAAATTTTAAAATACATTTAAGATATGAAATCAACATTTTTCTGCATTTCCTACAGCGTCAAAATTTAAATTAAGATTTTGGTGGAAGATTTATTGCAATGGATGAATGTTTAAAAGAAATTAAAATTAAATAATAAATTTCTCGATTTTTTTTTTATTTCATGTCAGTTTCATAGTTTCTTAAAGTGTATTGGACTGTAAAGTAGAAAATATGCATTGGTCAATTACTTTACCACCAAAGGCCTTTGCTTGTGCTTGTTGTAAATATTTCATTTGATCTAAACTGTCCATTCCTTCTAATCAAAGAGGGCCACACTAGGACTCTAGTTTGTCTGTTTGATCTTGTGACATAATTCATGATGATGTTTTTTATACACTATGTAGTCAAGTCAATAAAGTTTATATATTACTAACAATGGCTTACTTGTTGTCCTTGATTTGTCATGTGCTTCTTCGTAACCTTAGGTACAATTTGCTCATAACCATGTTCAATATGTAATTAAATAAAGAAATGCTTCACGTACTTGAAACGAGAGTAATGAAACGAAAAGCAGGGTCCTGACTTTTCAGGCACACGGCATAAATAGGTGATTTGCCATTTCTATCCTTGCAGCCTTTACTTTTGGACGTTTTGCCTAGTCTTACAATACCTAGCTACTCATCAAAATGCTGGGTAGGTTCAAGAGAGCCAATGAAGTTAAGCCGGGATTGGGGGTTGAACCCAGGACCTCTTGGATAGCAATCATCTGCCCAACTGATTGTTCCACCCCTCACCCCCACTCTTGCTCAATCTTTAATGGTTATTATCATAAATGTTGGGAGTAAGTCACATGTGCCCTTATCTTAATGGGTTTGCGTTAAAGAAGATAGCGATTTTTATTGCAAGGTTCATAAGTATATCTTGGCTACATTGTCGGCATCATAACTTCATGGCAAAAATAACCACAAGCACGATGATAACATTCCTTGACGTCTTACTTAAGTAATTCAAAGAAAATAAACTTAAAAGGCCTGATTTAATGTTGGCATGGCATAGATTTATTTGCGTCCTTTTAAAAAATTAATGTAAATTTAAATTTTATCTTTAATTCAGGTAAACAGCTAAATTGAACCTGTAACTAGAGGTTGTGCATTTGTCACTTGTGGTTTAGGGATAAAATATTTTTAACTAAAGCAAAGAAAGGTCTACTACTACACCCTCTTTAAACTTGACCTGATAATTTTCCACAAATTTTTTCTTCAGTGATTATCATAAAGCACTGTCAAATGCCAACCAAAATGGTGGACAAAAAATTAGTTTGAAGTCTTAAAATAGTTATATACAGGCAGAAGTAAAGGATGACAACCCCATATTTTTTAATCTTAAGTGCATATTAGTTCTATTAAAGGTAATAGGACAGGTTTGCTTTAAAAAAGTTCTGTCATCTTTTGTTCAAAGGCCCATTTCCTCAGCGTAACCAGGGCGTGAAAGCAGCTAAATAGTCTTAGTGTAAACATGCAAAGCCAAAATAATAGCATCTTAGAACAGTCAGAAATAGCAGTAACTTGATAAGAAAATCGAGAGTTGCTGCTTTGTCATGAAACCATATAAGTCAAGCACAGACCATCACTTAAAAATCTTCTTAAAATTAAACAGATTGCAATTTTTTATCATATGATTATTTTTTGGACCAACTGTAATCCTGAGTATGCCAGAGAGTTCTATAAATAGAATGTCTTTGGTCTATGCATTTTTAACAAACAATGGGGGTGGGGGGTGTCATTTGATAATAAAATTTTCTTGACTTTAACACTTGTTTAATATACCATGTTTTCGTCTCTAAAGTAATTTAAAGAAAGGTGCTAGGTGTCTCAGGGATCATTCAGGTGGAACTATTGAGATAAGACAGAAGACTGCAGATAAATTGTGCCCATTAGTTCATGGTGTGAAGATAATTTGGAAGTCCTAAGGCAATATAACGTCGTTTTGATAAATAGATTGTTTGGTTGTGGTTGCTTTTTTTTTTTTGGTTTTTCAAGAGATGTCGTATTTTTATGACCAAAATAAAAATGCCAAGAGATTTATGTTTTGGGGTCCCCATTGTCCATTGAACTTAGTTTACCAACCCATTGTTGACTATTATGGTATAGTAAATGCAGGTGAACTTGAAAGATAAACTGTGAAAATTTCTCAACCCTATATTGAAATTTTTTCCTCTTCCTCTTCTGACTCTCCTTTGAACTTCACTTATAATCATCAACTATTTCCATGTTGTGCACTGTGCAGATTAATTTTTAAAAACATGTAAAATGTCACATACCTGATGTAAGCTGTTTTGAATTTGACAACATGTTGTATTTTACCTTTGCCTTCTGATTACTGAATCCATAGGCAGTCTTCCACGATGTCAGTGTTGAGCTCAGCCCTTGAGGACGCAGAGCTGTCTGAGGCATCAACCTCCACCACCATCAGCACAGACAGTAACCAGCATGCGGCTGCCTCATACGCTGCCATACTTGGTCGCCCAGGCATGGACTTGGGGAAGAGACCCACAAGCAACAATAACATAGATGATGATGATGACTTCTACACTACAGGCCTCTTAAACGTGATGGTGACAAGTTCATCCAGCCCAACATGCCAGCTAGACTCATCTTCGGCATCGCTGGGAGGAATAGCAATGGTACCACAGTCTGGCCTGGGTGCAGATCATGACCTTGCGGTCAAGAAGGAGGATTTGGATGGAATTCTGGGAATGGAGTTGCAGGACAATTCTATAGCTGGGTAAGTTAGAGCATTACATGGAGAGAGAGAGAGAGAGAGAGATCTGATTTTTTTGTACAGGTGCAATAAACAAGAGGTAGTTTTAATTGCCTCGTAGTCTTTGCAGTCCTGAGTTTAAACTGAAAAACAAATGTTAGAAGTTTTTGGGTTGATTTTTTTATTTCAATTTTTTTTGGTGGGAGTGGGGAGCTTGTTTGAGTACCTTAAACAATAGAATTTGAAAGCATTTTATTTCATTGATACAATCATTACATTTGTGTGCGACCTGCAAAATGGTTAGTGTAGTGATAAAAATACTTTTGTCTAGAATTGAAGATAAAGAGATAATTGGGGGGGGGGG
>BMAT01012556.1:21387-40337 GCA_019649035.1 Elysia marginata
TTTTTATATATTGTTTTGATCGCAGTAAATCTGTTAAAAGTTTTAAATAAAGGTGTATTCAAGTTTTATATTTACCTATTCTTTAAACATTATTTGTTTTGTAAAATAACTGCTGGTGTAATCGAAGTGAATCTGGGAACAGTATTTACCAATGTCTGCTGCCTTGTACTTTTATTGTTGTTTGCTATGAAGTCTCGAGTAGTAGTCATAAATGATAATCAAGCTAAAAAAGGTTGGCAGTTCTAGTTTGTTTGTTTTTTTTACACCATTCTGTTTTTCTGCCGTTTTGGTTTAAAGAACTTGGAGCGAATGAACATTCCTGCACAGCACCGCAGCAAGATCTGGAAGTCTCTGCTCGAGTTCCACCAGGCCAATCAGCTGTCTGACGTGACGCAGGCTCTTGGCAGATCTTCTGGGATGACGGCAGACACCTTTCTCAGCTCCCAGGTAACAATACCGAAGCATCTTATGTGTACTGAAACATGTGTTTGTGAAGTGGATATCTAAAATATGAGTTTGAGAGATTACTTTTTCTAATTTAAACGTCATATGCTTACTAATTTAAATAACAAACAAAATTTTTTTGACAGAGATTTTTTTAGTTTCAATTTTGAAAACCTAAGAAGAACGAAGTATTTGATTTCAATTTTTCAAATTTGAAAGTTGAAATGTATAACATTTGAAGTAGTTGCATATATTACCTAAGTCAAGTAAAAAGTTGGGTTTTTTTTTTTTCTGATTTTCACAGCAAGTAATTTGTTTTTAACATAACCTTTCTTGAGTTTGCTACCAATTGGATTGGCTGTAATTCAATATCTGTGGTATTTTATTACACGCAATATCATCGGCTCCCAAGGAACATAGTATTTTCACCTTTATTTTGGCATATATAGGCTTCTTCTAATAATGAAACAGAGTTTATTTTATTGTTTACAAAGCAAGAGGAGTCTAGCAAAAGTGATGAACCAGCGATTAAGCTTAAACCCTAGAAGAATGGGCATGACTTGTGATTGAGAAATTGGTCTGTTATTAGTGTTTTTTTCTCAATGGCTACTAGATCGATACATTTTCTTAAAGCTTAATAAATAATCCTAGAAGTCTTATACAATTCAATGAGCTATACTTTCTTGTTAAAGAACTAAGTAATATAAAAGCATTATTGATATTTCAAGGTAAAAGTTTAAAATACTAACTGGGGGGTGGGGGGGAGGGTCCTTTCTCCTTTCAGAAAATATTATAGGTTTCCATTTTTTTTCACTGTGCTTCAGGGCATTTTCAAAACCATTTGTAAACAGCGCAGAGTTCGCATGTGACACTTTAAGGTTCAATTAAATGGAATTTTTTTTCCTGAAATTTTTATCTTATTACTGCTCGTTTGTCCCCAGATGACTGCAAGCCAACCATCTCAGCAAAGCCAGCAGAGCGTGTACAACCCTGGTTTTTATGAAGTGACACGCTACACCTTCAAGCATACTATATCCATGACAAAACACAGCGTCACTGCAAAACCTCAGCAGCAGCAGAACGATGAGAGTGAAAGTCCCTCCAAGAAATCCAAGAGTGATGAATGAGTGTCATGTCGTCAAATCGATTGACTTCATTGTTCTCATCATTATCATTACCATCCTCAACACCTAACTTTTTGTAAAAGGTGTTAATGATGTTGTTGCCCATGCAAATGGTGCTCGGTAGTTCATATATCTTAGTTCCAAACGATGTTGTCATATACGCTGCTTTTATTTTTAGCTTCTCTCTCTTGCTCTTTGTATTTATCTCTCTGTCTCTTTTCTTCTCTCTATCTCCCTCTCTGCTTTGCACTCTGTCTTTAAAGTTGTTGACTATTTTAAAAAAAAGGAAAATGCAAATCTTGTTTTGTTTTTTTTTTACCCTGGCAAAAATTGTTTTGTAATCATTGAAAATGAGGGACAAGTAGCACTTAGGAGGGCATAAATAGCTTTTTATTACTGTGTGCTTGTTTGTTTGGTTTTTTTTTTTGTTTTGTTTTGTTGTTTTTTTTGTATTCCTTAAAGAAAACTTATCTTTAAGACTTGGAAGTATGTCCTGTGTCTCACCAAAGACATTCATGGAGACTTGGTGACCTTTTGTTTTGTTTTTATAATGTGGAAACTATTTTAATGTATTTTGTTTGCTTTTTTTAGCTTTTGGTTGTTTTGTTTTTTTGTTTTGTTTTGTTTTAGGGGGGTGGTTGTTTTGTTGGTTTGTTGTTTTGGTTTTTTTTTTCTTGTTGCTGTTATAGTTAAAATTTGATTTAGTTTTTTGTTGTTTTTTTTTTTTTTAAATAACCAAATTTGGCTGTGTGTGCCCCATTTTGACTGGTTGCCGAACGACTGCTTTGTTGCATAAACTAAGATTCAAAATACATACAAGTGTTCATTTATTGGTGGCCCAGTTTATATAATCAGTAAGCTGGCAAAGCTCAAAGTGTGTTCATATTTTTATTTATATTTGTTATCTATGTTTAAACTTTAACACTAAAAAAAATAGTAAAATTAAGCTATTGTTCTGATTTTAAAAAAAAACTTTCTACATCGAATCTCTTCAGAAAGTTTTTCTGTAATGTCTCATACTTTTCCAAGCTCGCAAGCTGAATTTTTTATCTAATGGTATCTCTTAAGTTTTGTTATTCTTACAAATTTTTTTTAATCAACTGTAACATAAATTTGAGGTCTTATATATTCATTAAAAGATGAAATTTAACAATATCACCTTTCTCTGCTTAAATTATTATTTTTTAAGTAGTGTAGAAATTCTCATATCCTTATTAATATTGAGCTAGGAATTTTTTGTGTTCAGTAGCCCCAAATGGTTACCATACATAATTTCTGGCATGGGTATAATGAAAATGACTGAAAAATGAAAAGATCTTATGTTGCTAAAGAGATACAATCATGCAGAGATGTAGATCAATGTGGTTGTTTAACAGCAAGAGGTTTTATTTTGAAGGCATGCTCTGCACATTGTTGGATGCATTTTTCTACTTGCTGTTTTGGATTTCTCGTGTCCTCTTGCCTATCTCAATACAGTGAAATGGACGTTGAAGCCCATAAAAGGTTTCTATTGTACTGCGCAAGTACATTTTTAGACATGCCTATTGAATAGTGTGTAAGATCATTGCCCATCTTCCAGTAGAGAAATATTTATATTTAAAGTGCACTGAGCCCAAGGGTCAATTTCTTTTTATTTTAAAAATGAGATTTGCCGTTTTGCTAGCACAATAACACTACTGTCAGTAAATCAAAATTGATTTAAGCAGGTAGGTGATAGTATGTTAAAAATTATGAAGCTGAACATTGGCTGTCTGTACATAAGAGGTTTACTGATTTTCTGTTTGCTTGTACAGTTTATTTTTAATCACAAATGCTGTGAAAAAGAAAGAGTGATGCTATCTATCTATTTTTTTTGTGTGTGCCAACCGTACTTAAAATTTTATGTAACTGAGAGGTCTTTTATTGAATGTTTTTGCTATGAAAGTGAAAGATATAATCTGTATCTCTATGCATACTGGCCATTGCAGCCAAATCATGGCTCCTTGTAAGGTATTGCTTGATAATTTTGCAAAATAACAGACTATCAATAATAGACAGACATATTGTTTAGTGTGTTTCTTGGCTTTTTTTTTTTTTACTGTTTTGTTGTTTTATGAAATTTAGATATGGAATTCTCTTACATATATGTTTTTGCAATGTTCATCACACTGTAGATTCTGAAGGCATTGGCAATGATTCTGATACTGTTTTGAGTAATTATTAAAACAATAAACATCTTGCCTATGCCTGTCAACACCAAGTAGAGCAGGAATAGAAATACAAAAAGATGTTCTTCATCAAAAATGTTTTTCTCCTATCTCCACAAAAGTAAAGATAATTTAAGCATAGGTAAAAATTGCTAAAAATCTAGTGCCTCTTTTGCATCAAAGGTGTTTTTCTCCTATCTCCACAAAAGTAAAGATAATGTTTACAAAGGTAAAAATTGCTAAAATTTAGTGCCTGTATAATTTTTTTAATGCTACATTAAGAAATCGTTCAAGAGAAAGTTTATTTTAAAGTAACCACAGAAAGGCGCTTCCACTATGATATAAGAAACTTGTGTTCAAAATATAAATAATCTCATAATGCTCATCTGTTGTGATTATCTGATAAAAATTGTTTTATATATGGACCTATGCAAGGCCCTTAAAAACTGTTTTTGCTACTTGACATAAATTATAATATACCTGTATACTTTTTCTATAAATCATAGATGCTATGTTATGCATACAGTTCAAGGAATTCCAAAATGTAAAGTGTATTTATTATTTTGACTCATATTTTGTGTTGTTTTCACAATCCTGTCATTCAGACTAATGAATCCTATTTTTTAGATTCAGGGATGCCATTTTTCAGTTTTCCTTTTTTTAAGCCTGGGACACTATAAACACACATTTTTTTTAAACAAGATAGGTCCCATGAGCAATAACAATTCATGCCCCCAAACAACACTTTGGTGTGCGGTAATGTAGCGCCAAGATTTTCAGGCATTTTCAGAAAATTTGAGTGGCATCCCTCATGATTAAACAAAACCGTCTAATGGCATGCCTTACAAAATTAGAAGTTTGTTTTCATTGCTTCATGTAATCAACACTTGTAACTTAGTGTGCTTGCATGATTTTTACTACAATATTTTTTTACTATTTCTCTAGCCAGTTCACTGAATTTTATAGAATCTGTTTTACATCTCTGATGTTTGTTTTTGTTTCCTTTTAATTCTTTATTAGCAAATGATACAAAGAATCTTGCTACCAATGACACTGCCAGCCATGAAAAAAATATAAAAGCTAAGAAAATTGTTTGCTTTTATTTAAGACCTGCCTTATGTGAATCTTAAGAACAAATTTTGTATCTGATTTTTTAAATTGAATTAAACCAAACATTTTTTGTTGGTTTTATTTGATCGCCTTGCTTCTCCTTTTTAATCAGCCTATATTAAAAGCAGTCACAATTTTTTATTGTTCATCTAATGAATACTATCAACTGTCTTTATCTATGCAACCCAAATCCTGCACATTATACCTAATATGTATAGCTCAGTGGAGATCTTTTTTTTACAAAAGGACGCTTTGCCAACCTCAGTAATTGTGTCTTGGCCCAGCAAAACAAGGTCGAAGTTGCCTGGGATAAAACTAAGACATAGGTTAGGCCATTCAAAGGCAAATTGGGTGTTCTCTGTCAGTTTTCAAATTTTTAGCCCAGGTGAAATGTAAAGCATTTTTGCACCATATAAGCCTATGTTTGATAAAAAAAAATGATTTTTTTTTTTTTAAATCCATACAGTTGTTTAAACTCTTCAGGCTACCTTCACCATTTGTTCTCCCTTGCAACCAATAGAAAAACACATCTGAGGTTCTAGCTGAGACTTTGATAGAGCAAAGTGCAGTTTTTATAAAACAGTGAGGAATTTGGAAACACCAAGAGCTGAAAATATTTAGGTGGGAGATTTGATAGGGTTTTCCTGGGCCTCCACACAACTCAATGAAATATCTGATAAATACATAAGACATTGCCATCATTGCCTCAAGATAAAGAAAACTGAGAAATGCTAAGTTGGCGAATAGGCTTACTTTAATTTAATCAGCAAATTTATGAACCCCAGGTCATCTCGTCTCATTTAGCTTTTATGAAATTGAGAATGTGTGGTTGTGTGAAGTTTACAAGGTTTGGTATGGATTATACAAGTTATTCATGAGAAAAATATCTAGTTTTTGGTGTATTGTTAAAAATTAAATTTCACTTTGTATTCCATCAAGATTTTATTATAGCTCAAGATACGGGGTGTATATGTAACCGTAAGCCTATAGACCTTGAGTACCAATTTTTTCGTTTTACTGAAGAACAGTTCATCTAGTGTATCTTATTTCTTATAGCCCAAATCTGTGTGTAGCCCAGTTTTCTGAAAAATTTATTTGCCTTGACTTTTAAAGTTCCAGCTAAACACTAAGTGAATGGGAACACATGCAGGTCATAATAACTATCATGTGTAAGTCTTCCAGTTTAAGTGCTGAAATCAATATTGTATTACATGTGAAGCTCAAGTGGTAATAAAAAGTACAGCTGTAAAAACCAGCACTAAAATAATCAATCATTTATTTTGCGCTTCCTCTCAAAAGCTCAATGCGACCCTTCTTGTAGATAGGAAAACATGAGTGATGCAGAAACTTTGAAAACGATTGAGATTGTACAGGCTTTAGTCTTGATAAAGAATTTAACTCCCAAAATTGTGCAGTAAAGTAAATTTGAACATCATGTAACGAACATAAGCCTTACTGTAGAATTTTGAGATTTCAAAAGCTTTTAGTCAAAAATGGACGAGCAATTTTTTCATGTGCCTAGAAGTAAGCCTGACTCGGCTGTTTAGTCTTAATTTCTAGCCAAAGGCCTACTGGTTGCATCATTTTCCATGAACAGAAAGTTTAAACTTCTGAAATTAAGCTGGTGAATGATATAAATTAGTTATTCTCATTGGGTTTGAGTACATCTGCCATAAGCCCTGATTTAGGGAAAAAGGTACCTATCAGTAGTACAGCATTCACGTACAACCTTATATAAAAATAAAATGGCTTGAAAACTGCGAAATACTTTAAATGCTAAAAAAAAACAACTTTGCTTTTCTCTCTTTCTGTCATTTTGTAAATAGAACATTGAAAATTGAAAGCTATCAAGGTTTCTTTAGATGGATAAGAGGTCAAACATAAAGTTTTTTGGCAATCTAAATTCCAACAAAAGATTCTGAATGCTTGTTTGTTTTTGTATGAAATGTATAAAGTTTTTTAATAATTTTTTTAAGTATTAATACATCCACTATTAATCAGTAAGTTTTAAATTAACACATAAGACTGTACATATGTTTTTATATATAAATATACTTTTACAATTCTGTATGCTTGCACCATTCTCAAATGAGATTTTCGTTTGTTAAAACAGTAGTTTTCTAATCCTTTAATGTTCTCGTCTGACTTAACATGACACACATTTGTAACCATTACCTCTTGTTTTACTAATATTGAGGATAATTATGAATTTATCAAGGGGAAAAAATCTTGAAAGTCATGAAGTGACGTGAAGTTTGCCCTTTGAAATTCATTTGTTGAAAATTGTTGAGTTTCTTTTTTTTCTTTAATTCTTATGTGCTAAATGTTGTAGATTCTCTAGTTATAAGGAACTGTGCAGTTTTTATTTGTTTTCATTAGTGTAATAATGTTTAATGGGAAAAAGTAGAGGGCCTTTTTGTAGGGATATACAAGGGTAACTACCAGCCAAACCAATCTAACAAAAGGAATTGAGGAGATATAATTATCCTTACATCTATGACTTTTTGCATTTATACAGTTGTAGATATACTATAGTAAAACTACAGACCATTATGGCTCTGCAGTTTAAAAGAAAAAAAAATTTTTTCAAGATTAAGCAATGCTTTGTGCAAGTTTTTAATTTTTAGTAGGATGCAGTTGAATTAGCTTTTTGTGACTTTATTGTGCTGTTCCATAACAATTTCCTTAATTTTGACAAAGTATTAACTTATATTTTGTTACTGGAAGGCAAGAAAGAATGGAATGTCAATTTAGTACATATTTCTTTTGGGGGGTGTTGCTTTTTTCCTAAAAATTAATTTGGACAAGACATAGTTTTCAGAAGTTGGCGATCAGCTTAAACTTGTAAGCAAAATACACTACATTTATCACTTTATGTGTATTTCTCATTTTGAAAAGATCACCAATCCGTAAGTTTTATATTTGCATTTTTCCACATAATAGTAATGCCAACCAAAACCGCATGCTAAAGAATGTGTTTACTTGAAATGTGCCTAAAGTGTCGTTCAACCTCAGATTTTTTTTTACATGTATAAATCAGAGAATAGACACTGCCATGCTGTTATAAAGATCTTATGCTGAAGCAAGTCAATGAAGACCTGGGTTAAATTTGTGCTTGATCCTTTCTGGCATTTCTCTCAATTTATTCAACCTACTGTGACTGTTTTAATTGTGTCTGTTGGATGGCATAACTAAGGAAATAATTGATCTTATGGTAGTCATTTTACAAACATTTTCCTTATTAGAGCTTATCGGAAATTGTCATTACATTGTCATACTTAATCTTTCGTATAATTTTTTGTTGTTATCAAAAAGAAGAAGAAAAAATATTGTATGAGTTACAAGATTGTCTTTAAAACTTATAACAATTATTAAACTTATGCCATGAATACTTAAAACTTTTCCGCCATCAGTTCTGATCCTTTTATATTCGCATCTACTATCTTTTGTAACTCTGAAGATATGAGATATGAGTGATATGTTTACATGCATAAACATAATAGAATTTGAATTTATAGTATTGGAATCTTCCTGCCACATTTTATATTCAGTGCACTTAGCTTCCTGAGTATCTCTGTCCGTCCATTTAAAAGCAGAGAGACAAAACAACTAAACAAACTGTGTTCAAAGCCAAACTGATGTGTTCATGTGTTATATGCTCAACAATCAACCCTGAGAGAAACCTTTGACTGCCAACCAGCAAGGTTTTGAGGCTCCCCACAAAGTATGACCAGAATACATTAAATGTCTCAGACAAGTATGTTTTAAATTTTTATGCTAAGGTGGAAACCCTTGTTTAAATGGTATAGTGCCCATTTTGGGACCACTCATTTAGTATGTCAAGAACTGCAAAGCTTCTGATAAACCACAGAGGGAATCTCTTCAGTTTAAGTATAGGTACTTAACTTTTCTGTAGACCACAATTTCAAATAAAGGTGCTTCAGTTTGTTTTGTTTTTGTTTTTTTCATGCAGAATTTAAGGCTGTTCTTAATTTGCTAGCTCTCACCTATGCTTACATAATCTATTTGTTTCATTATTGATATGATCAGGATTTTAGTAAATACACAAAAAGTCGGACACAGGCAAAGGTAGGCTAAAACAAAATTGAATTGTTAAAGATCTAGCTTTATTTGATGATTCATAATTAAAAGCCTTGGACTTTCTCAGCCTTAACAAGCAGTTATCCCTAGCGTTCCAAGACATGAGGTTGTAGAACTTGAAATGTGTCTACATTACTGCTAATTATTATCAGAATTAAGGGAATCTTTATTGAGAGATGTGCCCCTAGCTTCTGATGATGCTTGGCAGAACTGGAAATATTTCTTAAGTCATGTGAGTAGAACATCATGTCTTGAAGCACAAGAGGTAATTGGTTGGTCCAAGTGTATGTTCTTGTTTAAAGTTGTCTGGTTTTTCTTTGTTGCTGGTTTAGATTATCTATAGAAGTGTGTTGTCAGCTTAGCAATTTTAAATTCTGACAATTTGTATTTCAAAATTTTTTCAATGTTTTGTCTGATTAGGTCGAAAATTTTGTGTTGTACACAATGTTGCTTTTCTATACAATTGAAACATGGTTTTAGAGTTTTACTTAAACTTGTTGTGTACCTGTAGTTGTAACATTCCATGCTTTGCTGCTGCTGAACTTGCAGAAAAGAAAAAGAAAAACAAATTTTTTTAACTGAAATAAAATCTTTTATATATATTTTATTCATAACCTAATATGGTTTACTGAGTTTTTATTATAATTGTTGCTTTTGCTGTTCATGTTTGTCATGAATCAAAAGTTTTTGGTAGCAAGCTGTATTTGCTTCTTGCACAATTCAGCAATGGCTTCCTGCTTTTAACTCATTGAAGACAATGGCTTACCACAGTCTGCAGCCTGCAAAACAAGCTATTTTGGGGCATTTAAAAAAATTGTTTTGAAATTATTTTTTTTACCGGTTGCCTTCAGGGAATTAACAAAATATAAAGTATTGCTTTCTCCCAATCGTTTAAAGGGCCGTTTTCCAAAACTCTGTATGTGCGTTTTTCAAGTTATGGGAAAATTTAAGAAAAACTCTTTCGAATGCAACCCGCTTCAGTCACAAGGTGCTTTTAGTTTTCAGATATCATTTTCGTCCTAAGATTCTACATAATCACAGCTATTGAGAAAACTTTTTATTGCATGTGTAAGTAAACTATGTGGAATGTGTGTGCAATCCGCCAAAGAAATTGTGCTTGGGAACAGCTGATTGAGTTTGAAATAATAGGAATTTGAATTTAACTCCTAGTTGACAAAGGAAAATATATTATTTGGGATTCTTAAAAAGATTTGAGTTATCCATACATGTAAGTCATCAGAGTTTGAAGTGGACTTGGTTGTAGTGTGTATCTGGAAAATCAAAAAGACTTGTGGTTTGAAATTAAGAGGGCTGCAAACATAAGTTTTGAAAAACATGCGCTAGTGAAGTATTTTGAAGACTCGCAATCGTTTTTTTTTTTTTTTTTTGTTTACCAGCTGACAGGGCTGTTTTGCACGTTTTCATTCAAAACCTTGGAAAGAGAACCTTCAAAACAGAAGACCAGCATCTCAACATCATTTGATCCAAATTGAAAGATCTGTCAGTCACCAAAAATTTACATTTCACGATACAATGGGTGCCTAGTCATTGGGGCCTATGAAATGGTTGATGTTTTGGCGAAAGAAGCGGCTGTACTTTTTTAAAGTTTCGAAGATATTCAAGAAAAATCTCTAATTTTTTCATTTGAGTCTTTGTCTGGAGGCCCTGTACCAACTGTTGGTTGGAAAGGCAGTATATCCATGTTTACCTTGATATCAGGAACCATGCAAGAGGTATAACTCTAATTTTTTCTGAAATAAATTGTATAAATTCATCGTATCTTCAGCATTTGATGAAGAAAAAAGTTTTTAGGTACTGTTAGTCATTGGTTCAAATTTGAAGCCTAAATACCACTTAATTTCTCTCCCCCAAAGAAAGAACATTAGTAGGTTATCTCTAGCAAGTGACAAATAGGTGATTATGTTAGAATTCATATTCACCCATTGTTACAAGTAAAAAAAGAGGCAACTGTATAGTTAAGAACAGGACAGAGTTGGACCACATACATTTTATATTTATGTCACAAAAGAATCTTTTTGTAGCAAATAGTACAACCTCCATACAGTGTTCGATTTTATATTCTTTATTAGTTTTCTGAGAACTGGGCAAAAAATTGCAATAAATTATAAAAAAAACACACATAAAAGGTAATAACATAAAATTACATGTTACATATACCATAATTAATCTATGGTGCAATACTTTCAAGTAACTTTAGTTACCATCAAAAGTACTAAGGTGTACAGGATAATTAAAAGTCGCTGTTCACTCTACTGTTGTGTCGAGACGTCTCTAACACTGAAATGAAAATCAAATAGCGTAATAAATACTATAATTTATGTGAGTGCGTGTCAGATCTCGCAGTGGTCTAAAACACTAGTTGGTCACATTGACAAAGTCCAACTAAACTAAGCACAAACTCCTAGTACATTAGTACACCTAATAAGGTCCAAATTCTATAAATGCAAATCACACGCACAGAGTCTCAATATTAATAAATAAAAAATTGTGTTGATACATGTTTCAGAGTGAATGGTTTTAGTGCAATATAGTGGAAGCCTCATATTTCGAATCTCATGGGAATGAAGAAAAACTTTGATTTTAAGAGGATTTGAATTATACTCAAGAACCAGATTTATTTACTAAGCCACTTCTCACTTCTATAGCACCTTCCTCTCTCAACCCACCCTTGAGTAAATACAAAGACAAACTTATTCTATGGGTATAGACAGAGGAAAAAGAGACCTTACATGTAGAAAACTTCAAACTATGAGAAATTTGGATTACCAGAGTTCCATTTTGGAGGTTTCCACTGTATCCCCATAACAGCTTTGCTGAACTACAATAGGAACATTGTACAATAGATCGCAATCAGTCAATAGACCCAGCTATAGCTCATGTTTATACTAACTGATGACTGAACTAAGAATGCTGACGGCTGAACTAAGAATGCTGAAAAATTTTTTATGTGTTATCTTAATGTTACTTTCTAGTAGTAGAAAATGTGATAAAAACTAGACTACCTTTTAACTGTGATACACTTTACAAAAACTGCTATCCTCTATTGTACAAAGGAGTCAAAGCTCACCACAGAGATAAAACCAAGCAAGGCAATGTCTTCACAGCATGCATATTTCAAAACAAGCTGTGCCTTACAACATTTTGTTTCATTCTCTGATTCTCTGATTCTGACTTTCTACACAGCAGAAATAATATCACAGATTTTACCCCTGGGTGAGTTTCTTTGCCTGTTCAGAAGATATTCATAAACCTTAATTCAGTGATTCAATATTAAAAAAGTTTTAAAAGAGAGACCAAGTGATATGAGTTGCAACAACATAAAAAAAGAGTCAGATTTGGCTAATGCAAAGAAATGGACATTTTTCTTTTAAGTTTTATTGAGATTTTTCTCTTTGGCTTTGCAGATTTTAAAAAAAATTGTTACATATTTCATCAAAAATAATTGCCACAAAATGGTTGAAAAAAGGGTTGGAAGTTTATTGAAAACAAACTAAACCCATCTCAAATCTATTCAAATCAATAACTCAAGGGTCTAGTACAAATATCTAAATAGCTTTTCAAAATTCACAAAAAGAATGGAATTTTCAAAGCTTTCCACAAAATCATGCATAAGTGTCCACACCACGATCTTATCCTCCGCTCATTTAGTAGAATTGTCACACAGAACTGTTTACTAGATGAACCAGCCAGTCATAGGTGTTTATGTTACATGGTTGAAGAACCCTTATGACTATTTAAAAGACATTTACAACTAACCTCAGACTAAAAACTCAACAAATTTTTTAAAACAATACCCTTTTAATGAAACACTACTAAATGCATCAAAAAGTACAATCATGTAGAAATTTTTTGCTTCTAAATGAAATCATTCAAAGTTTAATGAAAAAAATTTTCTTCCGACTACAATTCCCAATATGGCAAGAATGGAAGAAAATTTGAAACAACATGCCATATCCAAAGCAAATTAAATGCATCCACACATCGCCCCATACAATATTAGTGCATACATTGTACATACATCCATAAATAGCATATTATTGATACACTGCAAGATAAAGGAATTGCAAACATGCATGACCACTCAAAAATACCACCCTAATACAGGTAGCAAACAGTATGGAATAAAGCCAACTCTGCTTAGGTTGACATTGCTTCAGTTGGTTTTCACCTCAGATAACTTGATTCTTTTTTATGTTTCATGGGTAAATATATAAGGACTTTACCTGACTTGATTTTCACCCTAGTCAATAATAATATTGGTTATTTCCCCTGGAGATCCAGTTGAGCAAAGTTGACAGCATTATGATATGACATTAGATTAGGGACATTGAGAGTTTGCTCTGCCCTATACCAGAGTTACAGAGGTCTGTTGAGATCACACTAATGCAGTGACTAGCTTCAAGGTCGATAGGGTCTTAACAGACTCCCTATATGAAATGTGGAGCAAATTCACACAAAATGTAAAGGTGGAGCTTGAAATTGTACTCTAGAAAAAGCACAACATTCATTACCAAGATTAAAGATGAACATTAAAATAAATATCATAAGGTGCGGCTGGGCACTGCATACTTCTAGACGACATGGATGATGAAATGAAATTTAACAGCTCTGGCCTCCATCTCTGTTGCATCATGGGGTTCTTTTTCAAATCCAAAGAAATATTTTCCAACACCTATGTTGAAAATTTGAAAGCTAGAAAAGTTTCCCTATCCGTTTTTAACTAATAGAAAGATTTTAAAGGTATGAAATTAGCAGTGGAGAGAAGTAGGCTTTTTAGTGGAACTGCCCAAAATGTCTGCCCTTAGTATGATTCGAACCTTCGACTTATAGATGCTTCAGCACCCACCGCCTTGCCACTTAGAGAAACATAGCTTATACCATGTCACCACTACGCTCCCAATCAAGATCCGTTTTTAACTAGCAATTTTAAAAAAATTCGTTTTCAAACATGATAATTTCAAGCAATTCTTTGAGTATCGATGCTTTTCAAAATATCTTCCAAAAACATGTACTCATATTTTGAATTTCAATGGGACATAATTCATTTGCATCACCTGATAGCTACCAGCTTTACTTACTCTTTTCCCCAACACCAAAATGGCTCTCCCTCTCACAAATATTATGCTGAAAGGATACACATTTTTATTGTATTCAAAATCTACAGTCTTGTTGGTTGAAATAATCTTGTTTTTAAACAAAAATTTTTCTGCTTCTCAATAGCATGCTTTCCCTTTTTGAATACATGCAATAATGAAAAAAAAATTACATTTATATATATAACGCAGAGAAAATGCTAGATGCAGCATGGGTTATGTTGAAAAAGATATTGTTTAATGAAACTGAACAATGTCTGTATGTTAAGTATACTATTTATTTAATAAACAGAAAAGTAATAACCTAAAAACTTCATTTTTTTTTTTCAAACTTGTAACAGACTATAGTAATGAAAAAGTGATACTGAATGAATAACAAAACCTGTGACCAGTAGAATTTTGATTGCAAAAATAAAAACAAGAGAAACGATATTTTTCTTTAATCCTTTTTGCTGTAGTGCTATGGTGACATTTGACAATCCTGGCTTAAGTACATGTCAGCAAAGATTAATCCTTCAAAAGGATTGGTCAGCAACAAACAAAAATAGCACAGACTGTCACGCAAACACATCTTGAAACTTTTAGCAATATCATGGTAAAAAAAAAAATAATAAAGAAGTGTAGAGACTAGAGTAATTTCATGACAAGGTTTTTGAGTAAGTAAAAAATTTTTTTTTGAGGTTTGAAGAGAAAATATCTAGTTATAAAAGATCTAAAATGCATGGAAAAGATTTTCACACAGAAAATCTTAGTTGAGGTGCAGTGATATAGCTAACAATGTGTATAACATTATCATAAAATAGAAAAAATACTTAAAACAACAGTGCTGAATAAGCTAAAATGATAAATTGAACGTTCAAGACATTGCAAGTGAGAAAATTATAGACATCCCCTGAGAAAATATTATGTTTACTTAATCGTTGTGCACTTTGGACAGAGCTTTCACGATAAATGGCATACATAAGGAACTTAATCATTGCAAAAGGTTGAAGCTCGTAACTTTCACCAACAAAATGTTAAATATTGCAATGGCAAGAACCACAGACAGCCAATAAAAAGATTTCTTAGTAGTTTTCTGTTTGTAATACTAGTTCTTTCTGTGATAATAGACTTAACGACCAAAATCTACTTAATAATTTCTTACAATCCGAAATCTGAAAATATACAATGTCTTTGCCTATCTTTCAACTGAGACATTGTTGTGAAGCTAAATGAGATACAACAAACCTACATCGTCAAGTTGTAATCTAAATTAATCACAGCTAATTTTCTTTTCCAAATAGAGGGTTGTGACTTTGACACAATTATTGAAGGCAGAAAATTGGAGCCCCCTAAGTAAATCCGCCTTGGGCATAATGTTTCCTTTTAAACAGACATATAGAGAATGACCAAATTGGAGGATCAAATGCTTGTTTTGGTAGTTCTTGAAAAAAGGCAAGAATGCTCCACTGATACTACTGCTTGCATGTATTCATTTAGGATACAAAAAACAGAGGAAAAGATAGCACACACTATTCTAAATATAGCATAAGGAAATTGCTACTTCTTAAAAAATTCTGACTGTGAGGTTTCATTTAATAACTTAAATGGTTTGATATGTGCTTTTGTTTTTTACATAATATTGAATGCCTAGCCTACATTTAGCTAACGGAAGTTTTCCAACACATGGCCACAAGATTACCAAAACCTGTAAGACACTCAGGGGCTGATAAAGATCAGAGTGCTTGATAAAACAAGAATGATAAATCAGAATAGAATAAAAGTGCTAGAGCCAAAACAGTTCCACTAAGAAATTACATTTAAGGTAAAACCAGCGATTTGCTGCATGAAGAGTTTAAGAGCAATGACTCAAACATTCATCTGCAATTAACCTCGTTACTTATAATAATAAGCTTTGATACAATTGTTCCCCAAGTCAGCCACAGCCACTCGAAAGTCGGCCAGTGTGGCTAGACCCTGAGGCCGTCGCAGCTTGTCCCCATGGCTGTTCACGGAGTACAGTAGTTTACCCGTAGCATTGTATATGTTAACAACACTCTTGCCTGTATGATTGCTGCTAGATTTTACCCGAGAAGAACCTCTTCGATCCTCTGGAGTGGCCCCGCCACTCCTCCTGTCCCCAGCAGCCCCACCACCGTCTTCTGCGCTCTTCCCCTTTTCTGTGACTGTTGCTAGAATCCAGCCTGACTGGTCGATGGCAATTCCACCATACACAGTGCCACCTTCCCCAGCCCCTGCGTCCTGTATCCTGCGTGAAAACTTCCCGTCTTTGGAGAACACCTGTATTCTATGGTCAGCCACTAGAATGTCATCATTACGGCCAACACAGAGAGCAGTGATCACCTTAAACTGACCGTCTCTGTCTCCATGGCTACCAAACGAGGTGACCATGTTGCACTGTGTATCAAACTTAAACACTCGGCGAGCACCACTGTCCGCAACAACAATCTCCCCTTTGGAGGTGACAGCCACATCAATCGGCTCCACAAACTCTGGAGTGGTCATCTCCTTCACAATTTCACCATCATTTGTGTCCAGGACAAAAACCTTTTTAGACCTCCAGTTGACAAGAGCTAATTGTGTTCCAGCAGCCATCACTGCCAGTCCCGTGGCACTGCCACCTTCCGTAGCTCTGTTTGGTGCCAGACACTTCTGCAGGCTCCCATCCCGCGCTGACACCACACACACCCGGCTGTTCCCCGTGTCTAGCACGTAGAGAGTTTCACCACCAGGCGCCGCCGCCACACGGGTGGGCATCCTCAGTCGAAGTGACTGTTGGGAATGTGGCTGCTCATGACTAGTGCTTTGGTCTTGACTGCTTGTGGAACTCTCCAACATAGAAGAACCTGAAAAGCTTGCTCTTACACTACTGGTACTATCAACTCTTGTAGCTCCTCCTAGCTTCCACACTGGGTCTATATGTTGTCCTGCCTCTATCACTAAAGGACTGTCTTTGATCGGCCTCCCAAAGATAAGAACTGTCAATTTAAGTTTACCTGCACACTTTGGGACATACTTAAGGTCATAGGTTCCATCAGAATTGTCTGTGATTTTTACATCGAGCACATCCCCTCTCTCAGTCCTTAACTCAGCAACCACTGGGTCCCCGCCTGAGTTTCGGGGATTACCGTGGTAGTCTATGGCACTGATGCGCACTGAGCTGCGTAGGTGAGCCGCTGCACGTCGGTTCTCGACTGCTGTAGTCAGTGCTGGAAACGTTGTGCTCACACGCACTGCCCCAAACTGGGCCACAGCTTTGGCTATCTCCCGTAAGGCGTCGTTGTGCTTGTACTCGTAGCGAAGAAATGAGTTTTCCCGAGGCTCAGAGAGAGTTGAGGTTGTGTCAAGTTTGTCATTAAGGTCGCTGATTTTCTTGGTGATGTTGCGCACTTCAACCTGCAGGGAAGTTAAGATATAACAACATGAAAGTGAAGAAAAAGGTTAGTCATCAAGTTCATTGAACACACTTATTTTGTTCAATTAATTTATTCAAACAAAGGTTTGTAACTAAAATGTTTTATAATCCCTTGATTTATTTTCCAGCTTACATTTTTATAAACCACTATAAACAAAATGTTTGAAAAAGAGATATTATGAAATGAATTTCGATATACATATTCGCAAACTTTGTTATTCATTAGCAAGTATCTTTAAATTGAAAGCACTCTCAATAAACACAAAGGTTCTTAGGCTATAACATTTTGGGAGAAAGGTTTATTAAAACATTTTTCAAAGTCTTTAAGTTGCCATGTTTTTAAAAGCATAGAGATTCTGCTTTGAATCAATGTTACTTTCTACTGTTTCAATTAATATTTTTTTTTCAATTTCTTTTAAAAGTCAGAAAGGCCAATACCGTATCTATTTATTTTTTTTTTTAATTTAAACAGTAAAGGCAAATATGACCCTTGAGAAATGCTTAACAAAATTCATTTCAAAGAACCGGAAAGAGAGAACAGCTTTGATAAGCTTTCTGTGCTGTATTCGCAGGGTTGTAAATGGCTGATGGGAAAAAAGCTGAACACAACATGAGAATCTTAATGCTTTGGCTTCAATAGAACTGAAGAGTAACAATGGGCAAGGACAAATCTCTAGGAGCAGGAGGTGTGCTCTTCATTAAGATTAATTCTTCAAAAGCTTACTTGCAAACATATGTTGAATTATTGATTGATTATTTTTTTCAATAAAATTCCAAATTTGAGTGGAACAAGCTGAAATCAGCTTAAATCTGAAAGATATATATCCGTGTCTCAGGCAAGCATATTGACCGCTGGAACACGTGATTGTCCTACCTGATACTGAAGACCGTCACATTCCCTCTGAACTTTCTCCTTCTCGGCCTGTATGAGATCGAGCTGTTCTCTCAGGATTGTACGCTTGTCTTCCCTGACTTTCCTCACCCACTGCAGACATTCCTGCTTCCTTCTCTCTATCACAGATAGAACGTCCTGCCAGAAGAAATGCGTGTGATAAATATTTGTTTCATAAATTTGGTATCACAGAGAAGGAGTCAGGTAAAGAAATGGAGAAATTAAAATATGGACAGAGCGGGGGCAGCACAAAGAATAAAACAGCATGAGATGTAATTGGCTGGAGGTAGGAAGGGAGGTTTGTAAGTGGGAGAAATTGAAAATAGATAGGGAAGGAGGGTTGAGTAGAATATTGGTTTCACTTTTTGCTTGAGGGATATCAAGTTTGCCAAATACTCAAGTCAAATTTCTTAAAGTAAGGTATATATTTTAGCTCTAAAAATAGTGACAAAACAAGGGAGCTGTCGGCTTTACGCCTTCGTCAGACAATCAAAAAAATTCCAGATAGGCCTAGACCTAGTTGATACATTCTTATTTTTGTAAATAATTCTCGTTTTTCATTGA
>BMAT01012556.1:62651-73333 GCA_019649035.1 Elysia marginata
GCATGGGAGACGTCATAAATATAAAATTTTTAAAAATAGCACGAAAATTTTCGGGTAAAATGGAGTGAAGAGATTTAAACAAAGCAAGGAGGCAGGTGCATTCTGTCAACTCTGTTGATGATAAAACCTAAACACGCCACGAGGAAACAACACACTGCTGTATTTAAGAAGCTCCAAGGTTAAAAGAAATATAATCTAGAGTAAACCAAACCCCAGTTACTCAACATGCTCCAAAGTTACAGTCGGCGACAAGGGAAGGCTTCTAGTAAATTGAGGACAGGTTGGGGGAGAGGGGGGCATAGTTCATGTGTACACGTTCAGAGAAAGAGAAAGACGCCGCATGGAAGGTAATGAAAGAAATAGGAAGACAAAAGAGAGAATAAGAGGATAATTCAGTGAAGTACTTAAGGTCCTTAGCAAGTTGATCGATTGACTGGTTTGTTCATTGGTTGACTGATAGGGTAGAGACAAAAAGGTTTGTTTGTTAAATTTTTAGTGTTTTCAGCCTCCCCGAGATAATTGAGGATTGATAAGGAGCTTTAAGATTACATCCACCCTATTTTTCCCTTCTCTCTATCGCTAGCCAGGGCAGCGTCTTCTCTATACAGAGTGAGTAATCACCTGGTCCGGAAGAAGAAGGCAAAATAGGCGCGAATCAGTGATGGAAAGAGAGAAAAGATCACACGATCGTAAAGAAGGTAAGAGAGATGGCGAATCAAATTAAACGGTGGATAAACATGGTGAGTGACAGACAGTATGATAGAGAACTCGGACTCAGAAGCAATTCAAGGGGAAAAGCCAGATGGCTCTTTTCAACGCAAAGCTGATTACAAACATCGCTTAGGTTAGAAACCTAAACATGAGTCGCTCTACAAAGTTGATGGCTCGTTCGCCCATACTGCTGATGATGCAGGTTGAGGATAAAACGAGAAGTAAAATAGATTTTATGCGCTACTGGCCCTCTCAGGATGACGAAGCCCATAGCGGAGGAAATCCAAAATGGCTGATGGGCTAGCGGAACCCGTCACCCAATCGTCTGCTGTAAAACCCACGTTACCTGTGGGTGTTATTACATCATAAGTTATCGTCGTCGGCGCGCAAGATCTCTAATTGAGAAGACGAAGCGACGATAGAAAGGCGGACGCGGGGCGTAGATGATATTAAGTAGCAGCTGGAGGACGGACAGGTTGACAGATTGTTCACTTGATTGGTTGATTGATTGATCGGTTGGTTGATTAATAAAGCAACTGACTAATGGTTACATGATTGATGTGTTCACTGCTTATTCATAAAAGCATTGATGATGTTCATCAAAGGATAGATTAAGTGATTGGTTGCTTCATGGATAAATTGGTAGGCAAGTTGTTGGTTGGTAGGTAGATTGCTTGGTAGATTTATAGATTAATTCACTAATCCTTCAAATAACCAGTTGATTAGTTAGCTGAGAGCAGGATGGTGTATTCTTTACTGATTGATTGGCTGGTGTTGAGCTGATTAATTACTTTTTGGCTGACTGGTGGAACCCTGGTTGCAGAAACAGTACTTTCTAAAGGCTAGTCTCGAAGAGGGTTGTGAAATAAAGACGACCAGAGTGATGTTAACATACAATTTCAAGACCATCACACTCATGTTAGGCTAAAATTTAATTTACAGGCAATCAGAGAGATGTGAACATACAAGACCTGTCGGAAACAGATGGAAGTACAAGGCAACTAGAAGCGGGATCACATAACGCAATATGTGATGAAACCTAACCAAAGAGACCAGGCAAACAATGGAGACCTTCAGTGACACGCTCAGAATCAATGGGGCCTGCTCTGGAAGCCACGTAAAATCATGCAAACAATAGGCCGGAAATCTGAAAATGGAATAGAGACTGCACTGAGTTGGCATCTCTTAAGTTGATCTAGTCTGCTCAGAGGGACAGGTCGTGTGAAAAAAAGATTTCCCCGTGAGCCAGCATAATTATAGTCTAGGGTGCCGATGCTCACTGTGATTCATAATTATTGCTTGATATGCCAAGGCAGGGGCGCTGCAGTGAGATCGCGGTGGAAAGGATACTTGCCCGCATTGACCAAGGTCTAGGATACCGGAAGTGTGAATTACCGGGTAGCCTCCTTGGTCCAGGTCGTCAGCAGGAAGTAAAGCCAGTAAGAATGTGGAATTGGAAGCCTTGGGGTCAGGTGTATCATGGATTCATAGGTAGAAAGGTTTAGACGTATGGGTCAGGGAAGGATGATTAGAGACAAAGATGTGTGGAGGGAATAATACTAAAATCAGGTACTTATACGGGGGTATAAACTTAGAAAGTTTACGCACTGTGGGCGTGAAGGTTCTGTTAAAAACTGAATTAATTATACGAAAGAGATGAACAGAAATAAATCTACAATGCAATAAACAACGGGAGAATCAGTAAAGTACAAACCACTTCAGATAAAGGTGAAAAGGTCTCCTACTTCCTTCAATTATTTCTATTTTTTTTAAGTTCTCCCTCTTACTTTGTTTTAAAAATAATATCTTTCTCCCTATACATAATTCTTCTTTATATATGTATTTCTATTATCTTACCACATGCCTTTACATACACATCCCAAATCAATGTCCTGAAACAACTACCACTGATAAACGTCCATCCCTAGCTGGCCAATTTCGGTGTGATGATGAATACAAAGTCTTATATTATGTACAAAGGTGATCCGTAGCGGTCGCCGAGTGGGCAATGTATCATGTCGGGGTCTGAATCGAAAACTATGCACACGGCCCTGCGCTATCAGCGGTGATTGGTTGTCTGCGGACTCGCACACAAGTGGGCATCTCCGGTGGACAATGCCAGATATCCCCAATGTCTGTCGCAGCGGAGGGATACATTGTATTATCAGCCCTGATGGATTGCCTCTGGGATTTCCATAAAGACCACGTGGGATTAAGTCTCATCACATTGACACCTGAGAATAATGTCGGGCGCGCGCTTAATTTTTAATTCAACAAATCGGGTCGGTTCTGAACTCTGATATGATATTGTTGTTGTTGTTGTTGTTGTTGTCGTTGTTGTTGTTGTTGTCGTTGTTGCTGTTGTGGTTGCTGCTGGTAACTTGGATAGACTTCTCTTGTCCTGCTGCCGTGTGAGTCTCGCAAGTTCAAAAAGCAAACCAAGAGAAGTTTTATACCCAAAGCCAATTTACGTCAAGCGTGCCTTCAGTTAACCCACGCACCTTTTTTTACACCACCCTAAACTTGTGTCTGGCGCTTCTCTCGGACTGTCTGACAGAACAAGCCAGCTAGGGAGATGGGAGAAATGGAGAGAGCAATGGTGAGTGGTTTCATGTCAATAAAGTAAACACGGGCCTTTGTTTGGTCTGATCTCTACGAACACACAAAACAAACAGAAACTCCACAGTATCATCCTAACTATTCAACCCTAGTAACTAACCTTGCCCTAGGCTTAAAGTAGAGATAAAAGAAAAAGCTTTCAGGTTCTATTTGCTCACTTTATCAGCTTATAGCTATTGCGCTTACAAACTTCAGGGGATGGCATGAAATAAGAGAAGCTTCAATAAAATTATGTCTGAAACAGGTATGATCACGGCTCACCCTTTTGAGATATATCTCCAGTCTATCAAACATCAGAACGGCAAAGGAATTAGTAGCAAGAATCGCGCGAACAGCATCCTTTCAAATATCACCAGTAGGTAATTAATTGGCTTTCCCCGGTCAAGTCAGAAAAAAATTGCTCGAAAAAAAATTTTTTAAAATTAAAACCCAACAACACTATTCTACTCTGTAATGTGGACGTTGCATACTATAAAGTACAGGCGTCGATGAGTCATTTGTTTCATATGCGCTCAATTTTTGTTTCGCAAGGGAAATTTTCTCCCTGTAGATGACAGAAAATATCGATAAACACTAAATGCTTTTTGTTTTCTGATGATACGCCTGGCATTTAAAGTGAAACTCTTCTTCCCGTTAAGTTAACCATAAGTGTTGGGTGTTCAAATTAGACGTGCGCTAAGTAAATTCCACCTATTTAGCATGAGACAAAGGACTAACACAGATGCAGCCTGAAGGGGGAAAGAAGAATACAAAACGTCTGCATCAAGGAAATAACATAATATTAACCATCTCATACAAAACGATTTTCTCCAAATCAGGTTTCTCGAAAAACCTAGAAAGACGTTAAAATACTTAAAGAAGGGTAGCAAAGCTTTTCCCACATCGATCCAGTGATTATATTTTGACTGAGCTCTGTTTACATTGCGGCAGATTCCACGGGTGTTGCATCGATCTAACATTCTAACATTTTCTTTCGCCTTGCTGGGGAGACGGAAAATAGGCATGGAATCGTAAAAGAGAGAGACAGAGAGAGATAGAGAGAGAGAGAGAGAAAGAGAGAGAGAGGTGTTATAAAGAAGATGTGGAGATGCAGTGGGAAGATTGTTCAAAAGGACACTTTGCCCCATCTTCAGACTTGTTGCAGTTATTTCCTTCCACCCGTCTAAGTTTTTTTTTTCTACGTAGCCTAAGCTATACGAAATGTAAATTTATACATGAACGATTTTTTCAAACATGAGATAGGTTTGCGAATCATCATGCTGTACAAGACACCCAAACTTGGCCGACTGTCGTGGGCAGTCAATGACCAGTGTGTTTGCTTATATTACCAATGTCACGGGCGGGACATGGTTTCAGTTCCTATCTTGTCAAAGTGAGGAGTGGAAATGTTTTGATTAGAATATGTTTATATTGGCGAAGTTTTATTTTCACATGCTACTTTCAGTTTCATCAAGAGACCATTTAATTTGCTTTCAATGTAATTTATGATGGAAATCAGGAGTAACAACACGCAAGCCAAGTTTTCCAAAAGACTCTTTGAAAAAACAAAACAACTCCAGGTTTTATTTGGTAGTAAAAGGGTTCCTGGCGGGACTAAGCAAAGCCTTTTGAGGTTCACAAAAAGCATGGGTAAAGATTTGGTTTCCTTTACATAGAAGTATGGTACATTATGCGATTGGATCACTGTGGATATAGTCCACCACAACAAGGTATATAATTATATATCAAGAGGGGATGAGCGCAGTGTCAATTTAAAAACTGAGGAGTCCGCATTTACTATCATAAAACCACAGCATGTCACAATAGTTATCCACAGTACAAAAAAAACTACCTTTACCCATAAAGGCCTATATGAGGGTGTGAGTGACAAAAGGTCGCAATTCTGTCGGTTGTGATGGTGGACAAAGTATGTTATGGGATAGCAAAGAAAATAAGGTAAAACGTTCTTGCCTTGTATCCATTTCAAACAACATCATTTAGTAGTGGTGAAAATTTTATCAAAAAGACCTGAAAAGAAATGAAGGAAAAACTTAATTGAGAATCTGTCAGTTTTGATGGTGGACACAAATTTTGTCCTGCATCCCACCCGACAGATTTTAAGTGTAACCGTTTCCACAATTCTTCATCGATTCACTTCAAATTCCTGACAAAGCTTTATGATGCATTTTAAGAAAGTCATAACATCATATCATAATGAAAGTATGGTCAGTTTCTGTGTTATGTTTGAAAATAGTTTGTCCCCCATCATAACCGACAGATTCACGACGTTTTGTCACAGTCTCATATACAGAGCTTAATATCCTCACAACCAGTCTCCATTCCTCAAACACCAAGAGCGACACATACAACAGATTTCAGGAGGGGATAATCCAAGCTGGCGCCAGCCAAATCTGGCAGGTTGTAAAGCTGGCGATAACAGGCGGAACAATCCACGCTGATTGTGCTGCATACACCACGTCGTATGGGCTGCGTCTGCGCCGGGGCAAGGAAATCAAAAGTTACAGGATTAAGTATCACTGTACTGCATTTTACTTACTGCATTCCAGGATATCACTGTACTGCATTGTACTTACTGCATTCCAGGATATCACTACTGCATTGATCACTACTGCATTGTACTGCATTCCAGGATATCATTGTACTGCATTCCAGAATATCACTGTACTGCATTGTAGTGCATTCCAGAATATCACTGTACTGCATTGTACTGCATTCCAGGATATCATTGTACTGCATTGTACTGCATTCCAGAATATAATTGTACTGCATTGGGTTGGCGACATGCAGATCCTACTGTTAAAGCTTATAAACTCAACTAAGCACGAATTAAGTATATACTTAAGTGTATAAGCACAAGTACATTTAGGCTTTTACAAAATCCGGCGGCAATCACAAACATGCAAGCGACTGCGCGAACTCTCGGTCTTCCGGTGGGGTCAACACGCCAACTTCAATTTCAATCAGTTCCAGAAGATTTCAGCTAACATGTGTAAAATCCTCATAAACTTTTCTCCTTTAGCTTTAAATTCGTATCACTAGGTAGGCAACGAGATAAAGAGGTTTAAAAACCATTACACGTTATGGTCAGGCTGAGAAGGTCTAAAACGTCATGCCAATGCATCGGTTTTCAGAACCTAACCCATTAAAACAACAGAACTAATTCTTCTTCTACACTCCATGCCTTATTGTTTAAATCCCTCACCGCGCTAGACTTACGGACCTTGCAAAAGCAGCAGCTGTAGAATCATCGTGGTAAAAGTCGTTATCTCCTACCACTGTTGTGGTGGTAAATGTAACCAATGACTGTTGCGTAGAGCTGTATTTTAAGCGATGCCATAAGGCCAATCATGAATTGTTTTAAAACAACAATTTAATTTAAAGAAAATGTTTATTTCTTTGTTTGACTGCTTATTCTAAACAAAAACATCAATAACTTGGACGACAACAACAAAAAAAACACGACAAAAAGCTGCGATACAGCACGCGTGAAGAGATGGGAAAATTGCATAATAAACTTGTTAAAACTTGAGCAGATAGTAGAGACCTCGCGCGCCGCCGACGATAACGTATGTCGTAATAACACCCATAGGTAGCGTAGATTTTACAGCACACGATCGGCTGACGAGCACCATTAGCCCATCAGCTATCTTGGATTTTCTCCGTTATGGGCTTCGTCTTCTTGAGCGGGCCCGTAGCGCACACAATCTAGTAACTTGACGAAGCGTAATTAATTAATTAAAGGGTAATTTAGATCCTATCTTTAATAAATACAACCAGTCTAGGATCTATTATGTCTCGAAGTAACTTGATCTAATACATTTTCAATAGGCAATATCCACTAGAACTCGACTAGCGATTGCTCACTAGAATTATACGGAATTAAAGCAAATTCGGTTGAGGTCCTATATGTTGACTTCCAAAGCATTTTATCACAACAAAACAGACAGTATACGATTTTTTTCTGTTGTTGAGATCCATTTGAAAAGCCTAGGTTGGGTCATCGCACAGATGGCATGAAACCAGAACCATATCGGCGAAATCTACGGTGTTGAACGGAGTTTGGGGAGACACGAATGGTTCGAAATTGATACTACGAAGCTCCACTTTATCAAATTACTCACGCTTACCACAGAGCAGTCTGCAGAGGTGATGGTGGTGGTACTCGTGGCCGTGACATCACGGTGGCAAAACGATGTGTCTGACAAACCAAGTTTTTATCTCAATCCCAACAGTATCAGTCTTGTCAGAGCGATGAATGCTTACTATAAGTACAATTTTTTTACCTTCTTTTTTACACGTCACAGCGACGTAAGAAATCAGCGTATTATTATGATACAACGAAGTACATATTGTACAATCATAACTTTCAAACGGCACACCGACAGAGTTGAACCACTGATATGGGTAAAATTACAATCACGAAAATTCCAAGAATTACCGCCCAAGAGTTAACTTCAATGCAAGCCTATCACTATATCAAGTCCTGATTTTAAGGAAGATACATCGTGAAAAGTGTAATTAATGTATGCGGCTTTCTTTCTCCTTTTGGGTGAAAGCATGTTCCGGACAGGGACGCGGTGGTCTACAACTGTCTGGCATGGGGATATATATACCGATAATTATGGAACTTCACATCCGGTCCGACGTGACACACACTCGTGTCGCGCTTTTCTTAAAATTACTGTGATCCAGATTGATGGTTGTGCGCATGCGTGTTTCACTTATCCAAAGTTTCGATGAAGTGCGCGAGACTAGTTTCGGGCGTCAAGATTTATGAAGGCTGCCGTGGCGGTGATTTGTGTGCAGCGTGTATACACGGTCTTGTTACAAGCCACTTGATTAGCGCATTTCGAGAAAAGAGCTCCACTTAGTCTGTTATCAGCTGTGTATGGCGTAACGCGCGTACTATCTGCTGGTAATGTAGTGGTGGTATCAGGTGTTCCGTCAATAAAACGAAAAAGAAAAATTAACCCCCTCTCTCTTTTCAAGCTGACGCGAGTTTCAAGAGAACATCGTAAATCCAAATACTACATCAACGTTCGTACTGAGCACATTGCGTATTTCTAATTGGATAATCGAAATTATTACATTCGGTGTATCTCTAAGCATAGGTTCACAGTAAATTTTTAAGATTTAAACAATAAAGTGATGTTTTCAGTCAAACACAGACCTGATTTGAAATTAACCTTGTCTCACATACAGTTTCTAAATGCAAAGGCTAATTTTAATTGCATACTCAAAACTATTCCAGTAGTTCTCTGGCATCAGCTCACAACAATCCTCACAAGTTGATAACAGTCTTGACCTAAAAATTCAGATTTAGGATAAGACAAAATTATTACCGGAGAAAGTCAGATGAAGATATGATTTGACATTAACCTTGGCCTACCCAGTTTCACGGGGATACTCGGTTATTCAATAATCATGAATGATCGAGCTATTGCAATACATCCAATGTAGAGGCGAATGAATACATTACAATGGTGGACTCGTGAGAACAGCTCAAACTGATCTTATCCTTAAAAGTTAGAAAATGTCAGGCTAAAGACTTCAGTTCACATTGATCTCATCTTTATAAATTAGAAAATGCCAGGCTAAAGACTTCAGTTCACACTGATCTCATCTTTATAAATTAGAAAATGCCAGGCTAAAGACTATAGCTGATAAGTGATGCAGGCCAGAGGGACTCCTACCCCACCCACACATACCTTTTATGCTTGCTTTCTCTTTCAATACAACGACTATCATGGGGTCGCCAAACTTCAAGATTTCTTCTAGTTTTCATTTTGACACCTGCACCAAGTGGTATGATTCCAGAAGAGACATAAAACTACACGTACTTAGATTCCAGATAAATTAGTAGAAGACTATAAACCAAGGTATTAAAATGGCCATAATGAAACTAAACCAATTTTTCTTACGCCTTGACCACTCGCTTTATAATACATTATGAGTAAAAACCAATGCTAACATTAATAGTGATTTACATGGCACATTTTACGTTGGTGGTTTACTATTTCGCTGAGAAATGACATGCACAGACATTCTCTTGGTACATGTAGTAGGCTTGACAAACTTTCGGCGTATTTCACATGTTTCGTGCAGTTTCGGACGCAGCTACAGTAACAACTTGTTACTCAAGACTATACGATAACCGTAAAGCTCTAAAGAGGTGTTTGGTCCACTCGGAGTGAGGTTAACTGGGTGTGGGAAAGTACACTTGTTTACTCCATATCGTGAAGAGCTCCTTGACTGGCCCTGTATCGAGAGGCTTTTACAACGGCCGGAGGCGCTCTGGGCGAGCAGGCCACGTTAATTAACCCTTTACATGGACACAGAATGGTTCAGATATGGAAACAGACAGACAGGCAGAAAAAAAAACGAGAAAAATGAAGAAGAAGAAGAAGAAGAAGAAGAAGAAGAAGAAGAAGAAGAAGAGGATAGAGAAAGAGACTGAAAATTTCAAGTCTTAGTTTCTGCAGCTGATGTCAGAAAACTTGCTAGTTGTAAGAACAAGCAAACTTAATGACCTCAGCACTTACTTTAAACTTGGATAATATTACGCCAACCATTGGTTATCGACAAGTCTTAATGCGCCGCACTCCAGCGGACTTAGGTCACGCAATGAAAGGGCTCAAATACAGAGTGATATAGGCCGAAATTGTAAGCGAAGTCGACAACATGCGTACAAATACTATACAGTCAACTATATGCGGCGAAATTTAAAAGCAGCTCAACCTTTCAAAATGTGCGCAATCACAAACTGATTTTTTTTTTGAGTAAAAAAGAAACCACTTCCTAGGCCAACACTGACGAAATACGACTTGGTCTTATTTCTCAATGAATAACCTGGTTGGTTGGTTGTTTAGAGACAAAAGTGTCAAAGGGTCCCGATATATTTTACAACAATCTGGACGTAGGGGCCTGTGCTTAACTGAAAGACGAAGCAGCCGCGTGGCAACCTTACGACGCACATCACCAATGATGTTTCGATCAACGACCTCAAAACTTCCACATCATAGCAAGTTTCCGCTATTTACCAATCAAAATACACAATCAGCCTGAAGTTTACCGAATTCTAATCTTAAATGTCTGGGATGTTCGAATTACCAAAAAAAAAAATTTTCTTGGAAAAATCAAAAACTGGATTAACCCTCAGAATGCCAATGGACAATTTTCCAGGACATTTGCTCATTTTATTTTATGATGAGCATTTCCGTTTCGTGAAAATGTTTACCTGTTTTTTGTTATCCAAAAGAAAACCAAACTTCGGCATCAACAAGGAAAAAAAGTTACGAAAAATACAGCATGTAACGAAGTTAGACATTGTTCTAGTCTAGTTCCTTAGTCAT
>BMAT01012556.1:79323-91934 GCA_019649035.1 Elysia marginata
ATCGATTGCAAGTTTGTAGGTTGGTATCGTGTTTTTTTAATGGCTAAAATGGCTTGCTAGAATTTTCTGGCTCGAATGGTAGATTATTTTTTTTTAATTGGTTCAAATGGAAAGCTACCTTCAAGACACGGAAGGGATGAAAAATGAGATCAAACTCATATATAGACAAAGTTAAAACAAACACATGATTCTGCGGTTTCCTATGCAAATATTCACTTTTCACGGGAAACATTTAAACGTAACCAAGTCAAATTACATTGTATAACAATTTTGTGTTGGATTGGTCCAACGTTGATATTTTAGTTTTCACCGTCGTTTTCTCTTTAGAGGATTGAATATTTACACCCTACACGTACCCGCTCTCTATCTCTCACACATGCAGGACTTAGAAATCAATTAAGTTTGTGTGAAATTAACACTGAAATCGTTTTTATCACAGAAAAGATACAAAATAAATCAATGTCTCGAATCTCTGCAAACGGCCTATGGCGTGTTGATCATCCTTCAGAAAGCAAGTTACCAGCCCTGTACTAACAAAATGCATACAGGAGAACACAATGATGCAACACGGAACATGCAACTTCCTGACTCAGGTCGGCTAACCGGCAAAGACCCCACACAGGGCGGACGCCTAACCTTACCTAACTCGGGTCAGATGGACCAGGTAAGCAGCGCGCTGGGAGAAAAATGCCCACTCAGCCAGAGCATTGACTCCTTCCCTTACCCCTAGGACTTATTGGACACAGTGAAATCGAAAGATCTTTTATTTTGACTCTTGTGGCCATATAATTATTATTATTATTATTATTATTATTATTATTATTATTATTATTATTATTATTATTATCATTATTATTATTAAGCAGGTCCTAACCTATTGATGGCATATTAGACTTTTTTACGAGAAAAAGGCAAAACCAGGTGTGACAGTAAGAAGTGACAGCGAGACAGGTATGAGTATTCAAACTATTACAGAGAATTATACAGATAAATTATAGAGAAAGGTCACCATGGGCATGTACCAGAGCTAAAAAAAAAGGGGGGGAGGTATTTCTCCCCTGATACGCCTGGTAATTTATTTTTCAAAAGCGATTCGATTTTAACAAGCAGTACAATGGGTAGAGACAAATCCTTCACTCTGACCTTGACTTGTGATCACACAGAGGTCACTTACACACCGACGCGAGAGAAGGGCTATGGGACAGAATGATAACATTTGGAGGAGAAAGTTGACAAAACTGACCCGGGCAGTGAATACCACGACGCGATGAAAAGGTGGTATTCTGGACTTGACAAGATTTGAATTTTGTTCTGGCTTCGGTTAGAGGGCGAAAATTCCACAAACTTTTACCTGGACACGGCGGACACAGCCCACGCTTATCTGTACGTGTAATATATACTAATAATTACGGTTTTCTGTGTGTGTTGGAGGAAACGAAAGGGGCCGGGAAAACAAAACTCCTTTTTAAACTTCAAGTTAACATACCGAACCGCCGTATAAGCAGCTCGTGGCAGCTTAGGAGCAACGTAGCGCGCACGGCACGCCTCCCACTAAACACTTGACACGGCGCGTGTAGCTAAATAGCGTTTTTATCCAGCCAGCCTTCACTCATGGAAGTCGTGTGGAATGAAGCGGAGATACACAACTGACTCCAAAAATTAATTAAGGGCCAGGCCTGTTTAGTGGCCAATCTGTTTCCGGTCAATTTGCCACAATTTTACGGTGAGCGGAGGGCTGGCCTATCATGTAGCGTATCTACTAACGCTCGAGGATCCCTCTCTGCAACAAGAGATCAATCATTACAATAATAATAATAATAATAATAATAATAATAATAATAATAGAATATAACTATTTCACGGTGTTGACTCATTGACCTAATCTTACCTTTCTCGTTTACTCTAAACTTTTTATCACAGAAAAGATACAAAGATACCTCCACAGGTGTAGTGATGGGTAACCTCGGGATACATTGCGACACTTGGAACTCCAAAAGCGATCAGCATCTTGACACATGCATATTTCCAACAGCATACAAGACGCGACAGTTTTTTTTATGAGTTTCTTTAACTTCCATGAAAATTAAAAGAGAAAACCAAGTCTTGACTTCTTGAGGCTACAAAAAAAAAAAAAACGCCGTTGTGATAAGGGCAAATCCAAGTCTGAGGGCGTAGCTCACTAATAAAAGTCATTTCCCCAACCTGGGTGAATAATATAAATAAAGTTGAGAACTCTAATGCTGCTTTTACTAATAAAGTTCGGTTGATTAAAAATGGTGGCAGTAGCGATCCCACAGTTTTGTTTTTTTAACCTGGACAAGAAGCAAAAGAATGATAAAATGAGTTGATGTGTGTTATCTTGTGGAGCTGAGCCATTACGAGAAAGACAAAATGGGAAACAACGAAAATCCTCTTCAAAATGATGTGAAATCAATACGAATGTGGGCAGGTAGCAATTCTTTGAACAGAAAACAAGCCATATATTTGGCCAGCAAATTCGCGTAGCAGTAAAAAAATTATACGATGGTTGGAAAGCCACCAAGATGGAGCTTCTTTCTCTTGAGTAGAACTGTTTTGTGTGAGAGCTAGGGTTTCGTTGTAACCAATATTATAATATTTTTTTTTAAGTTGCACTCTGCGTGTTAGAAAAAAACCCACTGAAAATGTGATAGCCTGCTCAGTAAATTACTCTTCAAGCCAATTAGGCGTAGATCAAAGAGAAACAAATACTTAACTCCTGAGGCATATCATAATAAATTCAAGGATCCATTGGATTTACGGGCGAAGGATAGAAATGTAATATAGATCTAGAATAATTTTGCCAAATGCCCAACTTAAACTTAAAAACACAGTATATATTTACAAAACAAAATGACATTTAAAGCGTTTCACCTCAAGGTTTTCTCAGTATTTTTATTGTTATTGATGGAGACTTAAGGCGAAACGTTTAAAACGTCATTTTGTTCTGTATATATATACTGTGTTCTTAAACTCACGGTGGTTGTTTGGCAAATTTATTCTAGTTCTCTTAAAGCCACTAAGTTTACCTTCACACCTGAGTAAAGTGACTATACAAAGTCGACTTGAGGGATATTTTTGTTTGAGTTAAAACAAGCTGGGTTCTTTCCTTTTTTTTTCCGCGACGCAATGCCCATCTTAAAGTGAGCATGATATTACCGGTAGGATATCAATACAATACAGTGATCGATTTCCTGTCAGATTTGGTTTCAATACACAGTAAACCAAACGTAAACAATATCTCAAATACAGAAAGTTAAGAAAGCGGGGTGTGTCGGTGATATCAGAGAAATCTGTTGAAACTTATTCACATGAGATTGATTGTATAGGTAACTATCAGTAGCTAAGGTGAATAGCCAAGTAAGTAGCTACCGTAGGCAGATCCCTCGCTCGTTCAGCCAGTTTGTCTAGACAAGAGAATAATGAACGATGGTTGGGATTAGAGACAACTGTGGTTTAAATTAAAAGCATCCGAGTTGTCAACCCTTGCATTGTCAACTTGACATTTTTAAAAGATTCTCTTGATTTGATAAGAGTTACAATTACTACTAATCTTCATATCTTTCTGCAAGATTACATAGGCCAGGCTAAATGAAAGAAGCAATGTTTTGGAAAACTTAGGGGGAGAACGGAGATGGAAAGAGAGAGTCTGAGGAAGAGTGTGACAATTAGAGAGGAGTGAGTCGGGATGGTGAAGAAATAAAAAAATGTATTTGGAAAAAAGAAAGGGAAAATTTGATACCACGCAGAGTAAAACCTAAAAAGGTAAGGGGGATATTGGATAGAAATTTCATCTAGCAACGATTTAAAAACTTACACATGTATGTCATAAATAACAATAACAGTCGCTTACAAAACATAGGTTTCTTTGCTAAAAGCACTGAATGTTGAAGAAGAAAAGAGGAAGGAAAATAGGAAAGAGACAAAGACAAGCATGTAAGCGTTGACATAAACAAAAATTGAAAGTGGTCAGGAGAAAATGGAAACAACGGGGTCGAAGAAAAAATATCGTCCAAAGTGAGGGATTCACAATTGGGACGAAAACGAGTAGAAAGCCGTACAAAAAAACTCAATAAATGAATTTCGAGAGATCGAGAGATAGAATTTGACTTTGAGAGAAGGAAAATAAGATCATAAAGGCAAGATTGTCCCCATATGTAATAGATCTCTAACGACTGTAACTTGTTATGCAATGCTTAGCTCGCTAGTGAGTTTACTCACTGGAAACCGAAGAAGCTGGATCTCGCCCGACAGCCGTGGTGAACGCTAGCCTCGCGCGAGCAGTGAGTGAGCGTTACCCACTCACCCACCCTCCCACTCACACACTCGTCACGACAGTGTAGCTCAGAGCTCTGAGCTTGTGGGCTGAATGGCTGGCTAGCGTCCTGCGCTGACCCAACAACCGGACCGTGTGATTTAATCCATCATGTTGGACTCGACTGGTTCACTTCAAACTGCAGGCATTGATGCTGGAGGACTCGCCTCGGTCTTTCATTATGTTCACTTCAGTGGCAATATACTTTTCTATACAATGGAACACCCTTGGTCTTTCATTATGTTCACTTCAGTGGCAATATATATTTTTCTATACAATGGAACACCCTTGGTCTTTCATAATGTTCACTTCAGTTGCAATATATAGTTTTCTATAAAATAGAACACCCTTGGTCTTTCATAATGTTCACTTTATTTCCAAAATCAGTCCTTGAATAATGGGACATACTAATCTAGCCTTTCAATTCACTTTGATTCCATGATTAATATTTTCTCTGTTTAATACATCTAGAACAGCATGTTATTTCAAATGAACTTTACTTTGAAAATTTCACTCTAGTTAGAGAACAAAATTTGCATTCGCTTTCATTTCACCTTAAAAGAAGTCATCTCCCGACTCATAAACTACCTTGTTTCTTCTTCAAATATTAGTTTCCGGATTGTGGGAAGAGAGGAAAGGGGGTAAATAGTACAACACGATGTTAAGCACTGGTGAGTCTGAGTGTGACCTGGTAAATAAATTTGTAAATAAATCCGTCTAAAATTGACTTAGGACTTTCTTTCAACCACATCTCAATAACTATCCATGAATTGTTCTGCTCAGAAATATTGAACTTCGAAATAAAAAACGGCGATCTAAGTGATATCACTTGTGTGTTCCCGTCCGGAGGTACCACTTGTCTAGATTAAGGTCGGAGAAGACCAAAATCAGAAGAGATTTAGAACTGCGCTCCCCTGATATAATTTATTCTAATTCGAACATTCTAAACCCGGCTATTCACTGCGTTTTGCACCAGTTTGATCAGATGCTGATGGGGTAGATGCTGTCAGCTCCAGACTTGTTGAGCCAAGACACTCTCATGTACTCCAGTTAGGTCTCGCTCAGGTCGTCCCTAGGAGGATCAGGGGCTATCTGTGGAGGTAAGCAATTTCAGTGGTGAGTTAAACATCACGAAATAACGACATGGTACATACGTTAATTTTATTCAATGCTGTTGTTGTTCGTGTTGTTGTTGATGATGATGATGATGATGATGATGATGATGATGATGATGATGATGATGATGATGATGATGATGACAGTGGTGGTGGTAGTGGTGATGAATTTTTTCTTCTATTTGCTGAAGCTTTATACTTATCATCCCAAAAATCTTCTTCATCATCATCATCATCATATTGGGTAGGAAGCAATACTTTTTGAAAACTTTCACAGGTACTACCACAATAATTGTACTGTTGTTACGTATGTATTTCTTAACATCATTATCGTCGCCACCACAACCACCACTAAATGAGAGTATCCTATACCAAAAGATTGCACTGAACGGACGAACAGCATTTTAGCTTCCACTGGAGTTTATTTTGCTTTTATACATGTATACAATATTGTACACTGACAGGTCAGATGACAACCATCTGCCATTGGGTATATCTGAGTTACCATTACTTACTCAGCCAGTACAGAAAAAAAATCTAGAGAATACCCATCTCCAGGCTCTAGTTAAATACAAACAATAATCCCTTGCTGGGCGTGGCTCACCGATATTTTTGGTGCAGTTTGTGGCGGAATAACTCGGTTTTTTTTTTTTAATCATGGAGACGAGATTTATCCTAGCAGATCGAAATGCTTCGATCATCATTGCATTTCACACCATGGTGGCTTCGGTGCGCATCACAGTCTAGGCAAGATGGCGGTAGCGGGGAGGGGGGGGGTATCGTAGAATATAACCATGGATTTTCTTCTTTGATCCCGATAACTGATTTCATTTTTTACCCCATAATTATTTTTATTTTCTATCTCACGATTACCAACGGAGCGTTTCAAACTCCTTTAAGTGAAGGCTATGGGTGTGCATAAAAATCCCCACTTCTGATAATAAACTTGGTAACTAATAGCTTAGCGGTTTCAGAGTCTGTAACTTGCACCAGCTGAACTTACAGCATAGCGGGGGTCGAGATGGAAGAAAGAAAAACAAGCTTAAAATCGAAACCGTTTCGACGACACGTATAATGAAACCAAAACAATCCCTCGGTTATTTTTATCGAGGCAAATTAAAGCCCTCTACCCACACAGCGCCCAGTTCGTTCTATATTATAACACAAGTCTCCAATTAATTACTGGTACTTCAAAGGGTGCCAAATAAATAGATTTCGGTAGGGCGTGTGGCCTTTGATTGTTTACAAATGCTCTCGCTCTCTCTCTCTCTCTCTCTCTCTCTCTCTCTCTCTCTGTCTCTCTCTCTCGCTCTCTCTCTCTTCTCTCTTTCTGTTTCTCTCTCTGTCTCTGGCTGTCACTCTCTCCCCCCTCTCTGTCTTTCTCTCCTCTCTCGCTCTAAATCTCTATCTCTCTATCAGATTTTTACGGGTACTTATATGACCAAAAAAATCCATCATTTTATCTTCAAAAGAATACATGTACCGTACTGCAGTTTTCGGGTTGCCTTGTAATGCACAAAAAAAAAAGAATTCTTTGATTCCATTAACAGTCTGCTCTAATTATCTAAAAATAACATGTACGGACCACATGATGAAGGTAAGAGAGTTATTCATGAGACCTAATACTAAGATCGTCGTCCAATGCCAGACGTTTTCTGTGGCATATCATACAATTACGACAGTCTTGGTTTGAGAAGCAACGATTTACAGAACTAACACAGCAGAGAATTTCATCTACAGCTCTACTTGCCTTGAGTTTAGACACCACTATACGGGCGAGTACTATACCTAGACACACGAAATGAGTCAAATATTCTGGGGAAGCTTGTTGGATATTGAACACACACACAATAGGCACATCTGTTTATTCTAAAAAAAAAAGCATGAAAAAGATACAAGAAGTGAGCCATCTGGTTAAAAGTAAAAATAAAAGGAAAAGTTAATTAATTCGTTCATTAAACCAGAGCACAAGATCTCCACCTAACCATTAAACCTCGAACCTCCCTTACGTCGGCTGTATCTAGATCTAGATCTCGGTAAACTGCGCAAGCTCAGATTAAAAGAGCTCTACAAAACGGTCGCAGTTTTATTGTCAACACAATGTGAGTTCAATAGTAGATACGGGTGTGTTTGTGTGTCTGTGTGGGATCTCTTTTCTTCATTTGCTAACAGCTGCTGTGCTCATCAGGCGAGATAACTCTTCCAAGAAATAGTTATCTCTGAGCCTTTCCAATGGTATAGATCGCAGAATCAATAACCTATTTAAACAACGATGCAGGTTGAGATGCTAAATAAGAGGGAGGGGAAGAAAAAAAAGCAGATATGAAGGAAGCCAGTGGGAAAAGTCAGGGGTAGCGTCAGAGGAAAGGTATTATCGGGTGATATTGATATGCAGAAGGAGTATACTGGCATTGAGAGAAGGAGTGGGATAAACAATGAAAGAAGAATAACTACTAGATTTATCGTACAAGTTAAGTAAAAATAAAATAAATATATGACATAGATCAAAGATGCTATATATAGTATATAAACATATATTATACAGACTGTTTTGTAAAATTATGTATACAATGAAATCCGTTACCAAATGCAGTGGTGATTGTTTTCAATACCATACATGTACTTGAAGACTAAACCCTGGCTATTGTTCTTAGTGATCAAAAAGCTATTAAAGCCAGACCTAGCCGAAAGTTACTTTAAAAAACAAAATGACGCACATTGTTATTGATTAGACTAGATCTAGAGCATCACACACATTGTCGGTATTAAATAACAATAACCTAGACCAGGCCAATTTGTGTTTTTATTTTATTATTTTTTGTTTGTTCGTTTGCGCTCGCTGCTGGAAAAATAACGGACGCTGGCAGTTGGAAGGAGGGAGACAACATCACGAAAACGTGCATAGTTAATGTCAATTAACTGTGTGACAAGCTGACAAAATCCTTCTGAAGTCGGTAACAGCTTGCAGGTTGTTTGAATGCGGCCCGGTAAAACCATCAAGAGATTGACAATCCCGGCATTACGCTAAAGTCCTATTGAAAAAAAATTCGTCTTTGATACATTTATTATAATTATAGTATTTTTCTAGACCCATCCCTTTTGTCTCCTCACTAATAAATGTCTGGTTAAACTCCGCATATCCTCCTAATCTCAAAAACATGCCAAGAGAAACCCGACCGCATCTTCATGTTGTGTGTATCTTCAAGTGAAATAATACCATAGAAGCGGTCATCGCATAAATTACATAAAAAGCGGATAGTTTTCGAATAAAAATATAAGAAACGAAGGGATCAAAGCAACGTAACTGTAACAACAAAGGTCGCAGTATTACAATAATATGTCTCTAATTAAATTCAATGTAACATGTGGCAGAACATTTTATTCTATTATTTCCTTGAGCAAGTCGGCTACAAAGTGGTTAGTTTTTGGTTTTTTTTTCATCGTCGCGAATAAATGAGATAAACTCATTTTAAGAAACACTATTGGCCTTGTCATTTATACAATTTATCTTGACAGGATTCCCCTTTGTTCTGTCGACTTCCAAAGAATTCTGTCACATTATAGAGTAAAAATATATCGAGCTCCTCTCTGTCTTCCTAACCTGAACAATCCAGAAAGTCTTCATCATCCCCACAACCAGAGAAGATCATTGATATCGAAAGTTTAAAGTTGCTTCTTGCCTGGGTGCTCTTGCGTTTTTTTCGAAAAACAAAAATAACGAGGGGAGAACAGCATCGAGCAGCGCTGCTGGGATTGTCAACAAATCGATGTATGACTCACACACGTTCTATTTCGTCAGCCGCGGCCGAGATAGAAAAAAAAAGCGGTGGTGCCGCGCTGCTCCATGATGCACCTCGACAATCCTTGCATGCTACATGTATCGAGTTTAGTTTTTCAATTTCTATTACATGTATTAATGTTATCATTTTTATTTTATAGTGTTGTGATCTGGAACCTCAGCCGACCCGGGTTTAGGTTACAACCATAGTTTTCAACACTGTTGTGCAGAGGATCCATTTTTAAACTCCGTATGATTAACACCTTAAGGAATCTTAGAAAAGGGGGGGGGGGGCGTTGAACTATTCGAAGAAACGACATTCAACCCTAAAAGTACTTTTTGAACTTGCTAACCTTTTTTTTATCTCGCCCGGAATTTTTTTTTAAAGGAGTTGGATTTCAAAATGGAAACTTACTTCATAAGTCCTGTTTTACTTCTAAATACAACCCCGTTCTAAATTTCAAGCGAATTAAAAAAAAAGTGTTAACAGAATTCTTGAATCAATGATGTAGTTACTGTTTCATATTAGGTGTGATAAAGCATAAACACGTAAGTAACGGAAGCACTGAGTGATACATGTATAGCAAAATGTCTGATTGCTGGTTTGATATTGATAATAATTATGATAAGTACGCACATTTATAACATCAACACTACATGAGTACTGTTAGTTGCTCTTGAACTTTTACTAAATTTTTATCACATCCGCGATGAGAACGAAAGGCACATAAGACTAACACTTTGAGTTTTTTCAAAGTGAATTTGTTAAATATGGGGAAATGGTCTAATTTCACATACAAGTGGTATCCGGGTATCTTAAGTCACTGTAAGAGTCGAGGTGTTTTTGGGTAGAAGAAGATCATTGCAAGAAGTAAATAATTTTTAAAAAAAGAAAAAAGAAAACTTTACCATAACAGAGAATTGTCCTGCTTTTGCTTGCAATGAAACAAGCAAATTTACACGTTCAATTCATTTTTTTCTTCACAACTTTTTTAATTGAAGGCACATAAGGGTAACACTTGAGTTTATTCAAAGTTAATAAGATAACTATGGAAAAATGGTTTGATTTCACAATCTAGAGATATCCTTGTACCTAAAGTCACTGTAAAACCCGAGGTGTCTTAGGTAGAAGACAAGCAGCTAATAATGATGACAAAATTTGCAAGTAACTAATAGTGATTTAAAAAACGCGGGAAACTACCAGAACAGAAAATGTTTCTGCTTTTCCTTTCAATTAAAAAACAAATATACACATCCACTTTTTTTTTCTCACAACATTGAGGGCACATCAGGTTAACACTTGAGTTTGTTCAAAGTTAACATGGTTATAATTTAGTCTTAATAATAATAATCATAATAATAAATAGAATTTATAATGGGAATTCCGCTCTTGCATACACGTCTGTAGCTGAACCCATTCAAAAAGAATGCTCTATGCGCATAAGAATGCATTCTCAAGACTTTACACCTTCACATCAGTAAAGAATGGTCGAATTCTACGTGTTCGTGGTATCCCGGTGTCTCAAAACATTGTAAAAACGCGAGAGTCTCACACAGAAAAGACCATTTTAAGTTACTAATACTTTGGACGAAAAAAAAAAACTTTATCCGAACACAGAATTCTTCTGTTTTCGTAGGAACGAAACAAGCAAATACAAACATCCACTTCCTTCCTTATCACAATTTTTCTAAATCTTAACGTTTGGTTTCCTATATAAAAAAAAGAATAGCGTATGGTCACTATGACAATCAAAAAATTTTCCTTAATAATTTGAATATGAAAGTAAAAAATGCCCTATATGTATTCTAGTTTAAACAGAAATTAATCTGAAATGTACCTGTTTGTGCTCCAAGTGTTTTCAACAACACATACAGTGCTTGCTGCTGCGTAGTGTTATTTCAATTACTGACTGACCTTACGGCTCTGACGGAAATATGTCCACTCCAGTCAAGTAAGTCGTAAACGTGTTCCTAACTTGATTAATCCGGCTGGGTCAGGAGGTCATGTAACTGAAGACTTCTCTTTGTCTTCATTATCTCTCAGCCCAATGAGCATTATCTACTGAAGCTGTTCACATTTCCCTGCGCAAGCAATCTTTAGCTAGGGAACTAGATCTAGATCTAAGAGTAAAAAAAAACCCTTGCGCTCAATTGGTAGTATCAGAAATTTTACATGAAAGTTAATTTTCTTAGTGAGGTTTGTTTTGTTTTTGTTTGTTTTTTAAACAACGTCTTATAAAGTATGGGCGACCCGTCACAAGTTGATAATGGAGATAATTACGACACAAAAACAGCATATATATATATAGTATACAGAAAGTCATTAAAGATTAATGCAATGTGCCTTGTCTCAATTATTTCATGAATATCTTAAAGTATTTGAAAATTCTCATTCAATGTAGATATAAAATCGAAACAAATAACAGACCAAGGACCAGATGAAACTTTTCAAGCAGGTAACGTTCAAGCCAGCAACCACCGCATAGTGAGCAGCAAAAAAAAGCAAACGATGACGGATAAAGCCTACAAAGATAAAGAATTTTATTTCGACCTTTGGTATGTCCATCCACAATTAATTGGTACACGTACTGTTTCCGCTTTCTTGTTTAAGAAAAAATACAAAGTCCGTCAAGCAAAGCGAGGCTGAACCGGCGTGGCGTGAATTTTTACAGAAAAAAAACTGATATAGAAGAAGCAGAAGGAGGAGAGGAAGAAAAATAGGAAGAAGAAGAAGAAGAAGAAGAAGAAGAAGAAGAGAAGAAGAAGAAAAGAAAAAGAAGAAGAAGAAATAAACACCATAAAGAGTAAAGAGTAAAAACAGCACAGTATACGAGTGATTCATTCATTACTTACTGAGTAGTAGTATTAGTACAGACAGATGCACTAATTTAGTTCAAAGCGCAGGAATGCCATTGTATCGTGTGGCACTGAAGTATCGTGTCGAGTCGCGTCGTGTGTGTTTCCAAGTTTAGTGAAAGGTTCGAACTGGTTGAACTCGAAATATCAGCAGCACCAGCCAGCAAAGAAAGGTTTGATTAGAGATGGAAGGACAGAGCCAGATGAGAGGAACACTATTGGAGAGTGAGGGTGGGACAGGCTAACATAGTCAGGTAAAGAAGAGAATGTATGAGAGGGGCGGTTCGAACCTAAGAATAATGAAAATAATAAGGGCGTAAATAGGGAAGTTGTGGGGGGAGGGGAGGGGGGCGCAGACAGAGAGAGAGAGACATAAACAGACATCTATCCCACCCAGGAACGATAAGCGACAAGTACTGAAGTGCATTCTGACTTGTTCTTTATTTTTGCCTCAAGAAATTGACACAGTATAATCGATCTGGAAACGTACGGATTTTCAAAAAGCGATATTGTGGTAGCAGCGAGGGGG
>BMAT01012562.1:4859-20248 GCA_019649035.1 Elysia marginata
GTAGATTAGGTCTTACTCTGACACGTCTGTCTGGGACAATCAAAGTGCAGTATCTCCCATATGATCTTCACTGCAGATTTTGATTTTCGCAGGGCAGAAATAAATCTTTGAATCAGTGTTTTGATATCAACTCCTAAAATACATAACTGTTGCAATCCTATAACATGAGAAATCAGACATCAACAAAACATCACGTCCAAATTTGCACATGAATTAGAGGAAATTGGGGGCAGGGGTGTCTAAATTGATTAAATTGATAGAGAATTTTAGAAATTTTATGTCTCCTATCACTCTAAATAATCAGGTGCCGTAATTTCCATACTAAAAGTCATTGATATGCCTTTTTTTTGACCTTTCAAATCTTCAAAATTGCATGAAGTTGTAAAAACATGGTGGAAAGCTATTAGAATTTCTGTTGATTAAAATGTAGAGAAACAGAGTGGAAAAATTCACTTCTCTTGCATTTTCTCAAATTCAAATTTCAAACATCACTGATTCATTCGGACTGGTCATGAGACATGTACAAGTTTGATTTTTTGTTGTTGTTTAAAGTTTGCTATTCCATCCAACAGTAAACGGCCGTCTTTAACCCCTTCGCTGCTAACCATTTTTGCACCCTGTGTGCTAATTATAAACCTGTTATCTATATCTAGATCTAATCTAGATCAAGATGTAGACCCAGATCTATACGCATAGCCTACCTGAATGTTCACCATTTTGTCTTAGAGCCATCTTGATAGCATCAAACACAAAGCAAAAGTGAAGCCAGCGCAAGACAGCAAGGACGCTGGATGACTCAGTACAAACAACTACACACACACACACTGTGATGACCAAGGCTAGACTATGCTGTGATAAATTTAGCTGTAACAGCCTCTAGGCCAGGCCTGAAAGCTTCTAGCATGCTCTAAGACTAAGCCCACACACAAAAAGTGGAAGTGTGTAGTAGGAGAAGCGAAAGGAGCAGGGCTGTAAAAAAGACGTACGTAGTACGTCCACAGTGCATATAGGTGGGCATTAATAGGACGTACGTGGTACGTCCACAGAGCAGCAAAGGGGTTAAGTATATATGACCTCAATACCAAAAACCCAGCTAAAGTTGGGAAATTTTCAATTTCTAATATTATAATTATCTGACGAGTAACCACAGCAACTCCAGCAGCATTATGCCAAATACAGAATGGATTTATATTTAGGTGTTTGATGTTTTAGAAGTTTGAAACGGAGAAAGCACCTGTAGCTCAGAATGTTACTGGGTGACTTTAGCTGGGTTTCTGGAATTGGAGTCTCATATTTTCAAGTTATTCACCAACTTCACTCACCCGTCTGGACAAATCTTTAAGATAACAAGTGAGGATTTTGTCATAGCTTCTCCTCTTCTCATACAAGTACTCACACACACGGTAGCTGTTAGAAAAGATTTTAATTTGATAAAAAGATGAAAGATAGAACAAAAACATAAATGAAGGATTTAAAGGTAAGAATCACTCTATTGTACAAAATGTTATGTATAGTGATTTTTATATCTTTAACAGGGTTACCTTATCATGATTTTTTTAAAAGGCTGCACTTTTTATCATTTGTTCTTTGTATAGTTTGTTCTATCCCATGGCTTCTAGGAAGGGGATTTGTCATGGATGTTTCTGAAAGGATAAATCTAAATTTAGCTTCATTTCTAGAAATGAGAAAAACTAAGAACCAAAATCAGATACACTAACTATGACTATTGCTGGTTTTAGTCTTTATAAATTACTTCTTACACAGCTTAAAAAAAAAACTCACTTTATTGTGTGAAAAAAAGAAAGACAGCCAATGATTTTTTAAAGATAAAGTAAAGAAAAGAGTGATTTTATATAGCGCCTAATCCAGTTATATGCTCTAAGCTCTTTAAATGACTTCCCTGACATAGTGACAGACCATTATCAACCAAATGACCGTCTGTACTCACAGAGGAGCAGCAAAGAAAGCCCATCACTCGAGCATTCCTACAAAACCTTTCACTGCCTATAGTCGGGTACTCCTTTAATACATGAGTGAGGCAAAAAATGTGTGTAAATAATCTTTCTCAAGGACTAAACATCAACCTACCAAAAGCAGGACTCAAACCCCAGACCTCTCGGTGCAGATGATTTCCATTTAACAATATTATACACACAAAACAACCTTTAGGTTCATTTGCTCTTCTACCATTTCTTTAAATGTGGAGAAAGTGATAAAAATATATCAACTAAAACACAACAAAAATTTTAAAGTTTAATAATTCAATTCAACTTTGTTAAACTTCCGAAAACCTGGAATATATTCATTGACTTACAACTGGGCAGTATGAGCAAGATGCAATAGCCTGTCTTCATTAACTTACAACTGGGCAGTATGGGCAAGATGCAGGAGCTTGTCTTCATTAACTTACAACTGGGCAGTATGAGCAAGATGCAGGAGCCTGTCTTCATTGAACTGAGCCAGACCTCCAGCCTGTAGCAGCTCCATCAGGGCTTGCTGTCGCTCTTCATGACGAGACTCGTCTTCTGGGTTTGCCAGAAACTCAAGCACCTACACAGAGGAAGACATGTCAGTCAAAGTTTTGAAAATCATAGAGTTGATGTAAGGCAAGAAGACATGCTTAAGTTTGCAACAGCCAAGTTAAAGAAAAGAGTATACCGAAAAGAAAAATTTCAGGAGAAACAATTTCTTTAAAAAGTAGAAAATAAAGAATAGGTGGACAGATAGTGAGGGTGATGAAGAGTTCAGTAGAATAACCATAAGTTGCTATGAGGCTATATTTATGAAACAAGGATCTATCGATGTACAGAAAAAACACAAAGAGAGCTATAGATACAACTACTAGCACTTCTGTATGTTTACCTGTTCAAATAAAACTCTGTTTACATGTATGGTATTCTCATGCCTTGCCATTTGCCTTGCCAGGAAAGTAAAGAGGATTCCAATCTGAGAAGGCTGCCAGAAAAAAAGACATCACAAAAATTATCATTTCCATTAATTTGTATATTTCCTTATTAATAAATTGATTACCACTTTTTTTTTCTTTTTGAGAGTACAAAGCTGAATTTTAATTACAAAACTAAAGCATATTCTGCACAAAAAAGACTACTTATTCTGGGGTATCTTCCTATTAAACAAGAAGTCAAAACCTATGATTTTTTAAATATAATGAACAATATTAAAAGTCAATGTTTTGAAAGGTTTGCTTTGCGTTAGCCATATTTTAGGACGTTGCCCACATATGTAAACTCTTTTCACATCCATGCATTCTTTTGCTTTGTTTAGCCCACCTGTGGTGTTTTTTCCTAATACTGCTCAGAATTAATGACCAAAAAAGTTTTATATACCCAATGTGTAGTCCAATATGTTTGTAGGAAAATGCAATAGAAAAACCATTCCACTGTGCTGGGGTTTGCAAAGAATTATGCCGTGTCTAACACAAATAGAGCGTAACTGTTGCCTCGGACTGAACAGCATTAAAAACGAAACAAAAATATTCATGTTTACTTTTGTTTACCATATGGAATGCTCCTACAAATCAACATATTGTGCGGTCGTACATATGCATTTGATGCCTGAACAAGGATTGGATGAGATTCTTTGGATTATGAGCGTATCTAAGGTTGTCACAATGCTGTGTCTTTAATGCTTTTACCATAATATGTTCAAACAAACCCCATTTATAAAGACAACAATCTGATTGTCAACAAACTCACAGTGAAGCCCACGCTCTCGACCATTACTTGTAGCAAGATATCCACAACGCGCTGACGCTTTTGGATTCTGAGCACAAACACAAAACAGAAATAAACATCATGAATTTTGTTTTTCATGTAAAATCTCAAGTGAATGTTTGTTTTGATGATTAAGGAATTTCCACCATGGCCTCACATTTGCTCTGAGGACAGACATTTAAGTAAAAACCTAATGACGTTAAATCATACAACAGTTGACCAAATGACTATTATTTCTACTAAAAAAGCCATGTTATCCTCACACACCCCATTACAATTTTTAAAAAAAATGATTTGACTTTATTAATGAACGTATTTCAAAATGTCATTAGAATTTGAACATATCTAAAACTTACCCTTCAGCTGTGTTAAACTCTTCCTCTTCAAAAGCCTGTAAAAAACAATGCAATAACAACTCTAGGATATCACTGGAGAATGGGACGATGATATTACAGCAGAGATTTGTATCATAAGCTGTATTATAATTCTTCCTTTTCTCTACAAACAAGCAGCTTTTCTCTTTATGATATTTATTTGGTGTAGCCACATGTCAATTCAAAATTTTTTAATATATTATGCTGTACATTCTCATTTTCATTGTCTCAAATTCTACAAACTTCAAATCAGTATATATTTCTCACAACCAGAATGAATGAGTCCGAAATCAAAATTTTTAAATTTGAGAAAACACCTTCAAAATACGAAATCTCACCCTCTTTGTTTCTATATCTTAACTCAAAGGTTTTTCTCATACCTTTTAAAAAATGTTGGTTAATAAAATGCAATTTTTAATGCCTACAAGCTCAGAGAAAATGCCTTGCTTAAAATATTGAAAACTTGAGAAATGAACTTTGCAAATTGAGACTGATTCTCACTTGTTGCGAGACAGAAAATTGCTCAATGTTTTGTGGAAAAATAATATATAGCAGCCCGACTAAGTGAATCTATTTGTGGGTCTCTGCATAAATATAGAGAGATATATAACACAGCTCTTCATAAAAATAAAGAGAGATATATATCACTGTCGCCACATTTTATGCCTAAGGTAGAAAATGTCATTACTTACCATCAACTTACATACTTTTTTTAAAACAAAATCTTAGTAGTTACAACTAATAAATATAAAAACTTGATGTTTAATACAACTTTTAGGTTGCTTTGATGCTGAAAATTTATACTTTAAATGAAATTCCATAATTAAGAGTTCCAGCATTCTATAATTCTTGGATGAAAAAGGAAAAAAAAACTGTTGAAAATATGGATTATGTCTTATTATCGTTCACTCATCTTGAATCCTGTGCGGTAAAGTTGTTTTTAATTTTAGTGAACAACAGACAAGAAACTTACCAAAGAGAGAACATTTAAAAACTCTCTGGTGTCATATTTTAATAGAATCTGTAGGTATGGATATAGAGGCTCTTCTGCAATATTAAGAAAAGTCAAAGGGATTGACTGAAAGACAAAAAAACTAATTTGGTCCTAAAAAAACAACAATAATATCACAACACACACACAAAATAATCTAGGGAAGCGGAACATTGGTTTTATATTGTACAAATATTTTTTCTATCTACAGCAACATTAAATTAGAACAAAGTCGTTATTTATGCTCCCATTTTTAAAGGGAGATGAATTTTCTACCTGTGAGTTATTTTTACACCCCCTTAATTTTCACAAAGTCAAGATTTAGTGAGTATGATTTTCTTTCATGATATCAATCTGGCGTTTAAAACCAGTATAAAAAATTAACTTTTAAAAATACTAATACTATGCTGTTGTATAATTATGAAACTGACTTTAACATTTGACAGATGAAAGAAAAAAAAAAAACCTCCAACAAATGCTCTCTTTAAGCACCCAAAATTTAATTCTATGATATTGAGTAGACAAGCATTTTTAATTGTGCATTTTGAAATAAAGATTATATGTCATTTGGCTGCTTCATAAATACAAAAACTCTGCATTAAAAATTTTTTCTACTATTACAGACAGTTTAGAGGACCAAAGATTTTTTTTCATATTTTTGTATCATCTGAATATATTGTTTGATTGAAAAGTTAACCTCAGCTCCCTGGTCCCCAAAATAGGCTTATGTTCTTTAGTTTTTTTTACCTATGAAGTGTCTGCCTATTAAACCGAAATTTTAGTTTTAGCACTTAAGTTAAAAGAAAATAATAACGCAAAAATTAAAATGTGACAGTTCTAGGTTTCAGTTAGAAATATAAATCGATATATTCAAATTTTTTAAAATATCTGCTTTAACACTTACCTGATGGAGGTTTATTGCTATGAAGACATGTAAGACAGCGAAACACCTGTACGCAAACGATAAATAAAACTTGACATGTGTTTGTTCATTGTTGATTCCTCTCTTACTTATGTTCAACTCAAATTTAACAACAAAAGTAAGGGTTTCTTTTACATTTCTGAAGTGCAAGCAGTTTTATAATATTTATAATTTTGCTCAATTATTCACCAGAACATATTTTCATCCCAATTCACCGTTAAGTACATAATCTCAATGATGGATGAAGCAAAGGTGCTTAATTTTGCTAAAATAATTATCTTCATGGGCCAGTGTTAGTGAACTTATAGAAAGCTATAAAAGCCAAACACTATAGTTACCTGATCTTTGACAATGGCCACCTGGTCCTCTGGAATATCACCCAAAGGATACGCTCTCCCTGCTAAGCAACAGCTGGGAATCAGGTTAATCAATGGAAAAAGGTGTTGTTAATGGAGGAAACTAAAAATAAAAACCCAATGTAATTCATGTAAGCTTTAATTTTAAGTCATAAATTATGAACCATAGAGCTCTTTCAAATTCCAGTAATTTGACATTAAATAAACAAGAGCTCAAATCATATTGAAAAAAACCTATGTAATAATTAATCAATTGTGAATTTTTTTTTTCATGCATATACATACCTGTTGTGCTCTGACAAAACGGGCTGGCCCATATGAGATAAGAATAATTCTGAGAGTTGAAAATCCTGGATAACTTTTAGGGTGTCAGAGTATCCTGTACTGAACTTTGGATATTGGCCTTGCAGCAGCAAGCTTTTATATATATCCATATTTAACTTTGGAGATTGGCCTTGCAGCAGCAAGCTTTTATATCCATATGATTTCCACAAACATTTTTGCATTACATATTGCCCTCAATCTTTTAGACATTTGGGTTATATGAGTATTTTCTCTATTTCTCTTTGCATCTTCCTTTTTTATTCAGAACAGAACTCCTGTACAACAACAATAGAACTAACAACTTCATGCTCACCTTATATACACCAATAGTTTATTTCCCAGTTTTATGTGTACATCTGAGGGGTTTAAACATAGAAAACAAATTATTATTTCCAGAAAATTAAATCACAACCACTTTTTAACAAGATTTTACTTCCCTTCTTAAAAGTCTACTTGTTACTGATTTTTAGGACTTGAATTTTTGCGCCCTGTATTTTTTACATTTACATTTAGATTTATTTTATGATATTTAATGCTTGATATAAGAATTACCATATGAGAGAATGACGTCTTGTGAAAGTTGCTGTATATGTGCAGCAGTTAGTAAAAATTATTTGTCATTCAAACGAAAAAAAGAAAAAAAAAACATGGCCACAGGACAAAAAATACAACAAAGCCATTTGCTAAGAAGTATTATGTTACTAGTTATTTGTTGGGTTGCGTGTCATTCCACCCGTACCTACCAGTAAGCTGCTTGCCTGTGCTGAGGGCTCCCCCGAGCTGACCTAGCAGCTGCTCCAAAGGTGTCGTGAAGTCTCCCATCCCTCTGTTGTACACATAGATGATAGCGTCATACAAACCATGGCTCCAACATAGACCTACCACCTGCAGCACAAAGCACAACAATCGAAATGAGTACAAATTGAGAAAAACAACTAAGATACCCATTAATAGTTAAACTAAGTCTTTGCCATCCAAAAGAAGCAGAAAATATTTGGTCAAGTTTCTGAAATCAATGTTGTTGGTAAATAATGTAGCTCTGTAGACCAGGTAATAAAATTCAAACCATTTTCTATATTCCTCTCTTTCAGTTTGTAGTATTGTAATTATGTTTGATACACAACAATTTTTTTTCAAGGAGAATAGTTACCTAGCCTTATTTTACCTCAGGAATTCTATAATATGTAGCATAATGTACACTGTTTTGATGAACCTCACTATTGTCAAGAATATCTGCATTAAGAATCGAGGAGTATACCAATGTAACAAAGAAAGAAACTTGAAATTTTCAAGTATACCATGTTTTTAATGAAATTTGCTTCCAGTTGTGATTTAGCTTTGATTTGTAAAGTTAACAGAATCATGGAAATATATGAACATTTGGTGCTTAGGCCAGTTTAGCAGAAAAGTAGATAATACTTCAATTATCAGTAGATAGTACTCCAATTATATTGAGTGCTATTATCACTAAGACCCTGAGTTGTCTGCTTTAAATTTCAATGATGCCACTCGTATTTTCTGAAAATAACTGAAGATCATGGCAATATTTTAAAACAAAAATAGAAAACGTCTTTTAAGGTCCTGGTTTGTCATTGTTTATGGCATCAGTGTTGCCCAAATTTGTCTATTCCTTTGGTCTCTCAGGCATAAAAATCGGTAAATAACTGAAACATATCATCCCTGAGGTACATACCACATATAGAGTTATAAAAAAGTTAAGCGTTCAAGTCCTCTGAAAAAAAAGGGAAAATTAGGAAAAAAGCCAAGACTAAACAAGACAAGACCTGATGAATGTCCAGACTTGTGATGTCCAGATGAACAATACATGACTCCACACTGTCCAGGAGACCTCGCATCTCATAATGGTCGACAAAGTCTTTCATGATGGCAGGTGGGATTGAAGTCAAGCGGTCTGTCTGCATGTATGGCTCTAAACACTCCAGGAATGTTCCTTTGGCAATTACATCGGAAGAGAAGCGCTCGTAGATACGGTTGAACAGAAGATCCCTAAACAAGGGGACAATATTTAAAATAATTCACTAAGAAAGATAAAATATGTTATACAAAAACATTAGACTTCTTAAAATAAATATGGAAAAGTAAGACCTTGTTAATATAATTTCTTATATTATATTTCTTCTTTAAACCTAAAACAGTTTGAGCTAATCAAAATGGCCCCAGCCACCCACGGTTAGACCCCAAGTCTGGGCAAAGACTGATTTGCTCTCCTGTGCCCACTCAGCATTAAATGTCAGTTTAGGTTTCCTGAGATTCAGCCAAAGTAAAGGCCTCAAGGAAAGCAATGGCAAGCTACCTTACGATGCCTTCAGCCAAGAAAGAAGAAGGCCCTAATCCTTGTCCCTTGACACTAAAATTAAGTATAGGAGTGAGATTGCTTTACAAACCTTTCATGCATTTAAATTTCTTTCTCAGAATCTTCAAAGAGACTTAATTTGTCCTCTTAAATTATATTTTTTTCGCTTGAAGTAAGGTAAAAGAAAAAAAACACGAAAAAAGATCCAGTAAACTTTTTAGTTTTGCATGATGTAGCTATTTCTTCTTATTTTACGAAGCAAAAAAAAAAAAAACGGGCAAATTAAGGACACTTGCAATTTATTACTACTCACAGATTAGAAAGATGTAAGCAGTAATCCACACAGACAGGAACAATTTCCTGTAGACATGACAGCAAAAGATATATATTTACAAAAAAATAAAAAACCAAATGAAGTTGATGATGGTGTTAAAAATCAGTCATTTTAAAATGCAGATGCATTGACAATACAGTTGCAAAAGACTTTCTTTTCTTATTCTATGCAAATTTTGAAATTTCAAAATAAAAAATTTTTTCGCTATATTATCATAAATATAAAAGTATTGACATTTCATAATTTTTCTTATCTAAAGAGGTTTAGAAAGAAGTTAAAGGCTTATATAAAAAAGATTATTGCTCCGTCCAGAGTTGCAGGTAATTAGATTTTACAGGGCTAATGGGTGGAAAAAAAATAGATAACAGAAGGTAAAAGAGGCGGTAAGACAAATTCAACTACCCAAGTTTTCTCATCCTTGTTAGTACTTTCATAAGAAGATAAACTTATCTAAAATCTACTCACCTGGTAGTAATCTTCTAAATCCTCTAACTTGCCATTGCTTGGTGTCCTCGCTATGGCGACGTCCACGAATTCTAAAAGCAGGTCAACCATCTGCAGAGAAGTTTCAAAACTCATTAGTAAAAGTTAAACATATATGTAAACATGAGAAAAGAATTTGTCACAGTAAATACCAAATAATTATCGAAACTGAAAATTCAACATTGACTTCTTTACAAAAACTCAGATCATTCAAATTATCTTACGCTAGTTCACTTATAAACTTCATATAAAAAAATGTTTTGTATAATAAACTCACAGGCCGAAAAAGATTATATTATAATTTTTTATTGAATACTCTATTCCAAGAGCCGGTACTGTAAGTGAAAACAGTTTTTTCATTCTTGTCTTTAAATTTAATGTTTGATAATAGGATTCATGGGATTTTCTTTCAAAACATTCATCAGTACAGTTGCTCTTATTATGAGATCCCCGACGAACGACACACCACCAGCTTGATATGAAAGCACTTACCACATCAGCCACCAACTCCTTGCGTTTTGCCTGAGACCCTGAAAGTCCTATCACAGCCTTAGCAGTGCCCTTGTAAAAAGATAGACTCAGAGCAAGGGCATCTTGGTATTTGTTCTCTCTCTTCAGGACAGCAATGCGCTGAAATAAAAGAGAACAACAATAGCTAGGTTGTTTGATGCCAATTTCTAATACATAAGGAAAGTTTATAAAGAAGAATCTACCAGTTTTTTATGTATTTGAAATATAAGATGTCGCTCATAACATTTTCTTTGTGATTCATAGATCAAGAAAAAAAAAACATTTAATCTTCGTATACAAATAAGCACTAGGATCATTAAAATAATAATGCTAATTACAATCAGAAACACATAACTTTGAATCTCTGCATCATAGTGCAACTATTAATATAAATTTCACAGCCATACCTGGTCGTATTTAAATTCCTTTCCTTTGCTGATGAATATCAATTGTAAAAATCACAGAATTTATCCTTAATTGTACTGTCTATTAGTTAGATATTGAGTAATTATGGGCAAAAAAAATTTCATCGTTGGTTATACTGCATTAGGTGATCAAAACTCATTCGCTTGTACAAAACCAATAAGTCTGATAGAGAGTTCCAGTTTCGATTGGTTTAAACAATCAGCTTTGAACATAAACAAATTAAGAGTCATTTTGAGATTGAGACATTTGGTGTGGTAGAAAGTTATCCTTACCTCTGTCCAAGTCCTCATGGAGAACATGTGAACAGCTTTTGTACCCAGTAGGAACAGCTGACCACCGTGGCTGGTCACAGACTGGTAGCAGGCCTGATCTCCAGCAAACGCCTGGAGATTAAAAAACACAACAAGTAAGACATGGACAGGATGACAAACAAACACCAAGAAAATAAGAAATTAACTTGAAAAAGTTTCTTTAGGATATTATTTTAAATCTGTAAGACATGGAAAAAGCTGGTAAAGATTTACAAATACATCAACACTTTGTCTTGTAGAAGGTAAGAGAGGCAACACAATTGCGATAAGTGTTATTTGAATCCAGGCCACAGATGTAAAGAAATGTCAACAAACCAGTGATCAATTTAAAATTTTGAATAAGCCAGCTTGCTCAAAATACAGTGCAATATATTTACACATGTTTACCACTTAGGTCAAGAAAACAAAATAACAAAAATTAAACTTTTAAAGATGCCACTGAAAATTGTAACAAGGCTCACAGCTAACATGTAAAATATTTTGAAAAACTTGCCCTTGCTTTTTTTAAACTGCAAAAGCTTCATATCTCTCCATAAGGTAAATTAAAATAAAAATGTTCACACTATTTTGTAATTCATACCAGAGCTTGACTGACATTGCCACCAGTGGCAAGAGACTTAAAATAACTGGTGCCGTATACTAGCTGGGTGCCTGATACATCAATCACCTGAGGAGTAAAGTATATAATAGGAAACAAATGAAATAAAACTAGGGTTCGTAAATATTTGCTTTTGAATGATAAAACAATGTTTTTGCTTTGGAAACCTAGTTTAGATACCATCCGATCAAACGACTAGGAACATTCTTGAAATAAAAAAACTCATAAGATAAATACTTCCCTCTCATGTTTTCAATAAACCACACATCTTTTTAATGTTTTCTTCCAACTTATAGATTACAGGACACAACGCAAAAATCATGGCCACTTAATTGCACATCTTTTCAATCAAGATGGTCATGTCAAAGATGAAATAACCCTTAGTAAAGATTTTCAGTGTAGCAAATAAAATGAAGGACAAGCAAGTTACTCAGTCCCCCAGCGGCATTACTGAAGAAATCTAAAAAATTACAAATATATTACAGAAGATAAGCTTAAACCATTTTTTAATAATAGAAAATATAGAAACAACTGTTTTACAAGGGTAGCCACTGCAACATATTTTTCTTTTATATACAAGACTAAAAACAACTAACTTTATTCCATTTGCCTTATAATTTGCAACAATCCCTAGGAAATAAAGCATTATAATTATAAAAAAGAAAAACCATTACAAGAAAGAGATTGCATTTTAATTTCCATGTAAACAAAGTATTACAAACAAGAGATTGCCCTTTAAATTCCTTGATGAGTATGACATTATGATTAATAATTACCAATAAGGTAGCTGTATCTAACAAGTTGTCTCTTTAAATCTTTATTAAAAAAAAAAAAACCACAGCAAGTAAGAAAAAAGTCGGAAAAGTTAAAGTTTTTACCTCAAGCTCCTCTTCTGATCGTACATCAATCACGTGAAGTTTTTCTGTTCTGTCAAGGCATACGAGAACCCTAGCATTCAACCACTGAAATAAAACATAGCACCTGTCAAGGCATACAAGAACTCTAGCATTCATCCACTGAAATAAAACATAGCACCTGTCAAGGCATACGAGAACCCTAGCATTCATCCACTGAAATAAAACATAGCAGCTTTTAGTTTCAAAATCCTACAAAATGAGTTTATCTCCTAGAGAGAAACTACTACAAAGAACTATGCAATAATTAGGTTACATGTGCACTGGATTTAACATTATTTACAAGAAGAAGTTACACAGCAAGATTTTTTAAATTAAATATAAAGAACTCATCCTTAAAAAAAGGTTATTTGAAATACATTTCCACTATGAAATACAAATCCTTATGGTCTATAATTTAAAAAAAAATGAAAATTGCTATTGTAGTCAAATGACTTACTCAAAATTGCAAATCCCTAGCCTTAAATTGTTTGTACCTTAAAAAAAAAAGATTTGAGAAACAGGTTCACCACACTGACATGTATTAAGATTGAGGAGCACAGGTAAACAAAGCTGAATAAAAAAATCCTGTTATTTATTTATTATGATTATAAACGTCTTACTTATAAGAAACCTGGTTAACTTACTGTTATATTTAACAGTTGATAATCAACTTCAATTTTTTGTAACCCAACAGCTTGAATATCCTGCGGGCTGTGACAGATGACCTGAAATGTGAGACAACAAAGCAAACACAATAAAGCATAAGATAAAACAAAACACATAAACTTGATTTCTTTTGATTTTGCATATACACTGTTGTATTTCATAATATATATTGCAAACTGAGCAAATGAGTCAATATGTCAGAAATTTCTATACATTATATATTGAATGAATTTCAAGTATCTTTCCACACAATTTTGATAACTATGTCTTAATGTACTTTTCAACATTTGCAAGCTCAGAAACTTGCCATACCGACTCAATCTGTGACACATACCCTTTCAATCCAAAAAAATTCAACCTTGCAATGAACATCATGCTTACTTCATAAAATAATTATCTTTGTTAAAGAAAAAAAATAAGAAGGAAAAGAGCATATGATATGAGATTGTTAAAAAACACCTGATAGAAGTAAATGGTTTTGTCCCTGGCAAAGGCCAACACTGGATCAATGACACGGTCCTTCTCCGACACTTGAATTATAACAAACTGCCACGCTAACAGAGGCAGGGTGGAAGGATCACCCTAAATGCAACAAGATAAAAAAGTTAGAACAATGAAAAAAAGGCTGAGGACCTTGCTACAAGACATGTAAAGACTACCCTTTCAATAATCATTTTCACTTGCAAAAAGTACTAAAATGTCAATTGTAACAAAGAATAAGTTCAACAGTGAAAAAATACCAAAGGTACTTAAGTAAAAAAATTTCAATGATTATATTGTACTACAAAAGACACAACTTTCCTTTATCTATTATTTGAGAAATCACAAGAAGCTGGACTTTTTATCTATGCCCATCAAAGTACACGAATTACAATACCATAACAATAAATGTATTCAATACTCTTTGATAAATGTCCAAAAGAGAAATTTTCAAGCGGTATTCACCTTCAAAGGATGTGTGAACATGACTTTGAGATGTGGTCTTACTGTCACCAACAGCACCTTAAAATGGAAAAAAAAATGTACTTCTAAAGAACACATATTTTGAAGATTGATTATAGTCAGTTTTATCATGTTGAGCATCTATGGTATATCCATTTCTTATCCTTTATAGTACTAAACTTTAACACTCAACTTTTAGATCTCATAGTTTGTAACGTTTGACAATAAGTCAATGTTGAATGAGAAACATAGGACTTTCATTGCCAACCAATCTTTCACTCTTAGACCCCTGTATTCTGTGTTTAACATTTTCAATTTGAATAAAATGATCCAGAAGAGCTGAAAGAAACTCACATACATACACATGTATCTCACTTGACACTTTTTATGATCAGATTTTGTTTGAAATAAAATTGATGAAATGGAAGGCTGGGACTTTTTATGATCAGACTTTGTTTGAAATAAAATTGATGAAATGGAAGGCTGGGACTTTTTATGATCAGATTTTGTTTGAAATAAAACTGATGAAACGGAAGGTTGGGACTGGCTGTTTGTGCTTCACTAAATAGGCAAATTCCCCAGCCTAGAATTTTAAAGTAAGTACCTTGGAGAAAGAGGCCATTGCCAGCACCAGAACATCTTGCATTGGATGGTCCTTGATGGTGTAGTTCATGTGCAATGGTTCAATAGTGCACACCTCCCCACGACTACAGTAGCCAAAACAATAGTAGGCATTCATATCCACAAAAAAACATGCAAGATTCAGGCAAAATCATATTGATTCATAACCTATTTCACATATAAGGTTAGTATGAAATCTTTTTGAAACAGGGTTTGAACTATTCTCTTTAGTAGTTGTCTGAGTGCTAAAAAAACTAAGGCTTGATAATGTATATACATTTTTCTGTTATATGGTGTGATTTGCTATTGTAAAGGTCCAATGGTGGCTGTGAAAACCAAAAAAAAAATTACAACCACTTCATGGCAAAAACAACTTTGATTGTCCATACTACCGATTACAAAAACCGCATACTGCTCCTAAGATTACTTAGATTTTTTTTACTATCATCAGCAAAACCCCTGTGGTTGATAATTCAGTTGACACTATTGCTGCTTTCTTTTATCTATTGTATAAAACATCTCATATCATACTAATAGACAGACCTTCAATTGACACTATTGCTGCTTTCTTTTATCTATTGTATAAA
>BMAT01012562.1:59197-75846 GCA_019649035.1 Elysia marginata
TAAAAATATCAACCCTAGGTAAGGGTAAAATAAACCGTTTCGTGTCAAAGGAGCATGGTGAAAATAAGTTATTAATATGAATAGGAACCTTCTTATGCATAGCTTTGCAGATCAACATAGCAAGTTGAAATTTCCTCAAAGACGATAGTCGCAAAATTTTGAGTCTTACAAAGGCATCAGAGGTATGATATGAACAATTTTTATCAGCGAGTCTAACGGCTCTTTTTTGGATAGATTTTAAAATTCTCAATTGATTTTGAGAAGTACCTCCATATAAGATTAGTCCATATTCTAATTTGCTATGAATAAAAGCATAATAGAAACTGTTCCTGCAGTCCTCATTAATGAAATTTTTAATCCTTGCCAACTGATAGGTCGCTTTAGCAATACTGGAGAAAATTGTTTTGATATGACTGGACCAAGTTAAATCGTTCTCGACTGAGAGTCCCAAAAATTTAGTTGTAGAAACTTCTTGTATGGGGAGAGATTTTATATATATAGTGTGATGAGCAATAGGGAATCGTTGCCGTTTCTGCCTAGTTGTAATAATCATGAATTATTATGTAATAATAATGAGAAAGAGAGAGAGAGAGAGAGAGAGAGAAAGAGAGAGAGACAAATAGGGAGGGAGAAAGAGAAAGAAAGGGACAGGAAGAGATAGATAGATAGATAGATAGATAGAGAGGGAGAGGGAGGTGGTGGGTAGGAGAGTGAGCGTTTCTATAATAGAATAGTGGTAGAGACCCCGTGACTTTGAGGTTTTTAAATTTTCTAAACAAGTTGAAACATATTTTTGTGAACAGGAAGAATAGAGTAAAGTTTATAACCATTTACAAAACTGAAATGCATACATCTAGAATATAACAGAAATGTTCTGTTGAACTTATCAGTTGCTTTACTTCATAAAAGCTCAATGATAAACTTTATAACTAGCGAAGCAAGACATGTCGTCTTTTGACATTATTATTTGATGCCGGCAAACTAAAGTATAACCCTTTGCTTTATTTCTACCTGGTTCCAAATCTACATCTATTATCTACTACCCTGTCATTTCTCCCATACTCTAAATCTAAATCTCCAGCTGCCGGAACTCTAATAGATCTATTTTGATCGATCGCTTTATCTCCCTTTATAACGTTAGACCTATTGTCAGTTTAAAACTTTTGTTACAGTTTTCTTTTTTAAATTTTGATTGGCATGTTTAATTTACTTTTGGTCCGATCTAAATCTTAAATTTTTAAACCAGAAATAAATATTTTGCAATATAGATATGTTCGCAAGTTCTGTTTTAGTCTAGAATTCTTCTGGTTTTAAGAGTTTGTTCAAAACTATGATAGATCTATCGGCGCTAATTTTGTGTACGCGGAAGTTATAATCGGCACCCTGCAGTGAATATACCATGTCGACAGCAATTGATGGTGGGAGACCCAAATGGATTGAATCTAACTTAAAATGGTTTTCTGTTTTACATATTTGATTAGAAAGAAAATACAATACTGCAATATGACCTTTCTAGTCAAGGGTACTGGCAAAGCTTCATATTTTTACCTTGTTTCTGAGAATAGACCACTCGCCAAATAAGGCCTTAGCTCTATTGTTGATAGAAGAATTCACGAATAAGCAATGTACCTTTGTGCGAAACAGGAACCAGAATCTCCTCGCTGTCATGGTCTATACACTTGAGATAGGTGACTTCCTCCGTGTGCCATTCTTTGGTTTTCTTCTTGAACAATCCGGTCTCTGCTCGAGTCTTCCACTGGGCTTTGAAAGTGCCTAGAGCGAAAAGTAGATAATTATCAAAATTTTGCTTTAAAAAAACCAGGGGCATATAAAGAATCAATGTGGAGTTGTAAAAATAAAAAAGTAACGATAAAAAATAGTCATGAACTTAAACAGATTTTAAAAGACTGACTCTGAATTTTTTCTTGGCGATAACATCAATTACAGCAGTAAGAGAATCATCATCATCATCATCATCATCATCATCATCATCATCATCATCCTCATCATCATGCACATTATCATCATCATCATCATCATGCGCATCATCATGCACACCATCATCAGCAGCAACAGCAACAACAACAACAACAACAACAACAACAATAACATCAACAATAGCGTCAACTATGACGAACAAAAAAAAGTTCAATATAACGACAATTATAAGCACTTCGCTACAGCCTCCATCCCTCCGAGAACAAATTTAAGATAATAATATTATTATCATCAAGAAAAACAGCAGCAATAAAGACAAACAACAGCAACAAGAAACGCCTACCATTTGTTTGAAGCACACTTCCAGCAGATATTTTCCTCTCCAGGTATTTCTGCTGCTCTCCTGTGCCCTCTATACGGATGCCTTTGAGGTTGGAGCGAGTGAAGAACTTGGCAGGCATAGCCGTCGCTACGGCATCTATAGATCTGTAGCAAGTTGCACGGCTGAAGTCTGATGGGACCAGCTCAAACCATCCTGGCCATAGAGGAGATAATTGCAAGTAATTTCAGTGGGCGTTGTCATGTCGTGAGCTGCAACATTGTAAAAACAAGTGCAACATTGAGAAAACAAACTTAAATTTCCTTTTAGATACGATCATACATTTTACAAACTCTTCGGTTAGGAATGTAGGAATGAGGCATGCATAACATAAAAGTATAATGACGATTATTTATTTAAAAAGAGAAGTGGTACACCAGATGAAAATCACTGTCCCGTCCCTTTCACTACCGGTATTTAAGAACATGAAAACAACCACCTTCACCATTGTCAATTTCGCCGCATTTTTTTATACTGTTGCCTTCATTGTCGGAAAATCGCTGTCATTAGAAAACCGGCTCCTTCCATCTCTCTCTTCACATCTCATACCTTTCTTCCTCCACTTTCTGATGAATTTTGTCCAGCTTCTTTTTTTCTTCATGTCTTCTTCCTACCTTCATACTTTAAACTTCCTTTTTTTTCGTCCCATCTGATTTCCCTAGTTATTCGCGCTCTCTTTGTAATACACTAAACAATTAAATAATATTCTCTTATAGTGAAACTGAGTGTGTATGGCAAAAGGTAACTAAATGACTTACCCGCATAATCGTAAGGTATGATTAGAGTTTGACCAATCTCGTAATAAGCTCCTTTGGGATCTTTGTGAATACTTCTCGCTCTGACCTGCAGTTTTGTGATCCTAGTATGCATCAATACAGGTTGGTTCGCATACATCTTCAAGCCCTGGCTCAATGGAGCTCTCGGCTCACTCTGCTCAGATGGTCTGTCTGCCTCGTACTGGCAGATACAGGGCAGGCGGTCCTCTTGGCCGAGATATTCCAGAGTCACGTCCTCCTGTTCCCAAACCAGTACTGGCCTTTCAGTGCCGTTTTTTGATTTAGTATCATCACCATTATTGCTTTCTAACGTGGGCGATGCCTCGCCTGTGACATCAGGCAATACTGACGCCATTGTTTGTGGAGCAGCAGGGTCAAAACTTTGGACGAAGTTCAATCCGTCAATTTAGTGTAAGACATTAATTAGGTCGATGCTGTTTCAGGTTTCTACACAATACAAACCGTCGGACGCATCTTAGAGAAACATTGAATACAAAAACAAGTCATTAACATGATGGCGTTACACGTTTGAGTTATTGTAGTAACTGGTAACTCTTAATTCAAATTCACCTACCCATAATCACAACTTTTTTCGTTATTCTTAAGATCAACATGTAAACAGTCGTCCTGCTCTCTCTAGCTCCAATAAAAAAATATTAAAAGACAGCCGTTCATTAAAATATTGTGCGATGGTTTTTTTTTTTTCTGAATTGACATTAACGTTTCTGTATGTAAATAATATTCCAACGACCAAGATACTCTTGGTATCATCAGAGGACTACTACTACTACTACTACTACTACTACTACTACTACTACTACTACTACTACTACTACTACTACTATTACTACTGCTACAACTACTACTACTGCTACAACAACAACAACTACTACTACTACTACTACTTACTACTACTACTACTACTACTACTACTACTACTACCAGCTCTGTGGCCTAGCGGTAAGACACTCGCTCAGAGATCGGGAGGTCCGTGGTTAGATCCCCGGCCGAGTAAAGCCAAGGACTTTAAAATTGGTGTCTAGCAGCTAATCCGCGAAGTGTCTGGCATTATGGATTTAGTGTAAAGTCTGGTCGGCCTGGTGTCAGGATAATGTGACTGGGTGCGGTGTATGCACTTACATCACAAAGTGGCAGCACGCTTTCAATTGTCTCAAGCGCCGTCTCTGGTATAACATCGAAGTTGACTGGGACGTTAAAAATTCAACCAACCATCTACTACTACTACTACTATTACTACTACTACTACTACTACTACTACTACTACTACTACTACTACTGCTACTACTACCACTACTACTATTTCTACTGCTGCTGCTATTACCATAGTAAGAAAACATATTTGGATTCATATAGTTACAATATTAGGTGAGTTTTAAAGTACGTCTTGTTGCAGGCCTCAAAGATGTTTGATGTGGCAAAAAGCAGTTCTAAGCTGGCTACACACTCTTTTCCGCAGATAAGATGTCTAAAATTAAATGAATGCCACGGAACACCAAACACAAAACCTAAGACGAACCAACAGGATGAATGAACTCCTAAACTTTCCTCTCGCGAAATAACTTTTGAAAATATCAAGAAGGTTTTGTTAATACCTGTCGCACACATTTCCCCTCGAAGCAGATTCTGTCTTATTGGAGTTGTGTGTTAGCTTCAAACACTATCAAACTTATTGATTTCCGATCAGTTATTGCTTCACGCATGGAGGTTAACATCAATAGTGCCGGCACTGGAAAGCCTTTACACGTGTAATACAAGTTCTTATAAGACCTAAAACATAATAAGCATTCTAGATTAACATCATTGAGCTACAATAATTTTCCGAAATGTTTGTGCTACCCTTTCACACCGAAGGCTAAACCACGCAAACTACAACTAACGTGCATAGAAAACAAATACGCTATGCAGATCTGCTTTACCAAACACAGCCACTAGAGCATTTCGTGCCTAGAAATTACTTGTCTAAAAATAACCAGATCAATGGCTCACGTAAGGCAGTTTTTACACCACACAGCCTAACTTGGGCATAAGCCTTATGCCAACCGAGATATCACGACCACGAAAACCGGTTTAGGGGCTTTTCGAATAACTCTTGTAGAAGGCTGTGTTATTTTTAGCCTCTGGTCTGGTCTGCGTTTCACAAACTAGCATTGCAACGTGTAATTAATATTAGCCTTTGGAGGCGTTTATCTGACATCGACGGAAGGGTTGATTTTCATGGGCAATTTATAACTTTTCACGTCACCTTCTTTTCTTTTTTCAACATCCTCTTTCTTACTCACCTATTTACCATTGATAGGCCTGCTTCTCTTTCCTCTTTTATTCTGTCTGAATGTAGTTTGCCTCCCACCTTGTCGCTTGGTCTAAATGTTTAAAATTCCTTTTTGGGGGTGCTTAATGCGTATAGGTCCATTCAATCAGTGTCCACAAGTTAACGACCATCACGGCTTTGATCGCTTTACTCTTCAGCCCCACACGCAGTATACAAGGATGCGAGGGGATTGTGTTCATGGATTTCACGCTTTCTATTTGTCATTAATTGCCCCTTCTATCTGTTTTTCAAAAGTGTATGACCCTTCTCCTTTTCTCAGACCCTACTCCTACCCCCTTCTCCTTTCCTCTATAAATGTATCTTCACTTTGCTACTCGCTTCTCCCCCGCCTCACAATTCCTCATATGTTATAAACTGAAGAACTGTAGGGTAGTTTTGAAAATCATATTTACATCACGTAGGACTCATTGAAAATGCTGTCAGGTGCATAGAGTGGCTGTCATACGATTCCCGGCACTATGAGGTCCGCTAATTAAAAAAAAAACAACCAACAAACATGGCTACACAGTTCGATTCAAAGGCGATTTTGCAAAAAAGGCAAAGAAAAGTAAACAGAATAGCAGACCCCGCTTATTACCCGCTTATTAAAAGAGTGATCTTTAAAGAATAAGGACAAAACACCAATAGATGAACAAATATGAATAACCCACCTTTAATTTCTCTTGTTTTATCCGTCTGCGTAGGCCTGTAAGAGATCAGCAATACTCTAATATATAATAAGAAAATGAGCATTATGTCAATAGTAATATGGTGTCGTGATCTAGTGGTAGACGCTCGGATTTCAGATCGAGAGGCAGGTCGAAGGTCAGTCCTTGAGAAAGGCTATGTACACACATTTCTTCGCCTCACTTATGCGTTAAACGAGTGCCCGACTATAGGCAGTGAAAGATCTTGTCAGAATGCTAGAGTGATGCGCTTAACTTGCTGCTCCTCTGTGAGTTCAGAAGGTTCTTTGGTTGGGAATGGCCTGTCGAGGTACCCATGTAAAGCGCATGGAGCACATTAGTGGATAAGCGCTATATAAAAACGCTATTTACTTTACTTTAAATTTGAACATGAATTTGCATAACCAATAGAACAGTTTTGAACTTCGCTATACCCTACGCTTGACTTGTTTAGCTGCACAAAAAGTTAGTTCAGACAACTTATTTATAACAGGCGTAGAAGTTTTATAATTAATTAAGGGGCGATTATCATGCAAAATAAAAAAGATTACAAAAGTAGACATTTGTCGCCTTTGGATTAAGTCCCTTGATATTTAACGCTGATGAAGAATTATGTTTGAAGAAAGTTGAGTTACCTAAAGGACCCTTGTCGTCCCTTTATTTTTTAGACTTGTTGACCCATAAGTTGCATGCATATCAATTGACCTAATCGCAGGTTGTAGACAACGAGATCAAATATTTAATTTAACAATAAATTCATGTCTATATTTTTTCCCTGCTTAATGCCATCTCTTGAAATCTTCTTTGCACTTGAACAATTCAAAGAATCCCATTTATATTGCGTACATAAGTCTCAGTCGTATCTTTCCCGCTATGAATAAGAAAGAGCTTTAAAAAAAACAAAAACAGGGATCCGTCCCCCTTAATCTTTCAAGACATAATTTTTGTAGGATATTACTACCAAAAATAAGGATTTGCTACACTCGGTTTAATATAATATAACCTATCCCCAGCAAAATGATCTAGAGGGTTCATTCACAAAAAAAATTAATATGAGCCTTTTCTGTAAATGCCTCAAATCTGTCTTAAAGCGTCAAACAAGTCTTTTAACAGTGGCAGCTGAAGGCAATAGGCCTACCCATCGCGACCTATGATAAGGGCCAAACTAATGAAACATAAACAAAATTTTGAAGGGTTTAATGACAAAACGCATTGTCCAGAGTTGAATATTTTGAGTTTTGAGAAAGAAAAAAAACAAGTTATTTTCACATTCTCTTCATTTAAAGATTAAGAATTTTGCATAAAACCACTCGAGGTGTAATAGTTAGACGAAGAAGAAAAAATGCACTGTTTTCGCCCTTTTTCTCAGCTTTGGAAAATGGATGAGAACTGTAACGCATTTGTCATGAAAACCTATTTTTTGTGAAAAGTTACATTGGTCTATCGCATTAGTATTTTGGAGTTAGGCGGAATAATTAATGCCAATGTTAGAAAAATACTTAGTTTATGATGGCCGGCATTTGACACGCCATTGTTAAACATAGGGGTAGGCCTTTGATAATTGTTTACATTTGACGGTTTTGCCCGTCTACAATTTACTTCATGGTGAGATCTTTCTGTGTATCTCAAAGTGGCGTTTATCACTGACCCATTACATAAAAACTTATGGGTGTGAGAGTATTGGATCTATTGAATTCACTGACCAAATTTACTGCCGTTGTGCTGAGTGAAGTAGCTTATCGGACAAACTTAAAACGGGTCGTCACTTTATTTTCTTTTAAAACTATGGAAACATTTTGTGATCAAGTGGTCTTAATGAATGGAATTCTTGCAATTGAATATTTGACTCAATGTCTCTGCTTAACGTTGTCGATTCACTACGCTAATGTTGTTTTTTGTTTGCTCTACAGTCTTGTAGGTCTAGATTTTATTACAAGCGCACTTAGAGGGTAACAAACATTCTGATAAAACTGTCTAAATTGTGATACAAGGCAACAGACACACCAGCTCAGTTAATATAATTCATACTTTATTTTTTTTTCTTGAATTATAGAATAATAATATAATATAAAACATTGAATTTCACAAGAAAATGTCCAGTGGCTTTTCACCTGGAATAAACTCACCAAACACAAAACAAGATAACAATATCAAGATGGGGAAACAATGATAAGTAACACCAGGAAACGCCTTAAAAATTCAATCCTCGATCTATCATAGCTTTATAAAAATTTGTTAAATAAAAGCTTTTTATTCGTCGCGTTGCCTCCAAACCTCACCCCTCCACCATAAATTAAATTTGACTTGAGACTAAATAAAGATCTGACTGGTTTATAAAAGAAGACAAAATTGGTTTTTCCCCATACATCTAAGAGCACGAGTCAGCGAAAGCACCAGTGTGTTAAAACATTTAATTCTTTGAATAAAAAGCCCTTATTAAACGACAGCGTATATTGCAATTCCATGCAGTAAGTCATCAATATATTTGTAAGAACTCTAGAGTCGAGAAATCAAAGAAATTTTTTCTGTTACGTTGGAGACAGTTATAACTCATGTTCAAAAAATTGATAAATCATTAAAAAACAGAACTTTATATAAACTTAGTTTTATTCAATTCAGTAACGTCCACAAGAATACACAAGAGGTGGTCTAAAAGCCAACAACAGCAGAGGATGAAACTCCTTTAGATAAAAATTTTCCTATCATTACAGAAAAGCAATAAAGAAGTCAAGGCCAACAGCTGGAAATAATTAAAGTTTAAAACTTTACCAAAATCATGACTCAGGAATACTATTTTGAACCTCGGACCAAAATATATTATGTCTTGAGATCAAACGTCTTACTGTTATGTGGATAAATCTGATTATGTTATTGATGCTTTTTAAACCTCCAAAAATAGTCGACAACTTGTGAATCTGTTCCTTTTTTACTATGATAACAGATAGCCAGGATTAATAGAATAGCTGAAAATAATGCTTTCACGTGCAAAATGAACATATAAATCACACAACTGTTTCTGTCATCACTCGAACGAATGACGTAGCTGAGATTTCAGTCAACAAAAGCATAAAAATTGTAACAAAACTGAAAAAAAAAACACGAATCAGACAGCCCGATCCGTCTTATAACGATGAATGACAATAAAATATTAGTACTTATTATAAACTTATAATAATAACTGTAGTGATAATAACAGTAGTATCAATAAAAAAAATTAATAATAATAATAATAATAATAATAATAATAATAATAAGAAGAAGAAGAAGAAGAAGAAGAAGAAGAAGAAGAAGAAGAGGGGGGAGGAGGAGGAGGAGGGGAAAGAAGAGGAGGAAGACGAAGAAGAAGGAGAAAAACAAGAAGAAGAACAAAAAGAACAACATAAATAAAAATCAGGAATGCTTTAAAACATCTTAATTCAACAAATGTAAGTCTTGAAAGATATTATCAATTACAGAAAAAGGCAAATGCCATTCGTTTGGTATCTAAAATCAAGGTAACTTTAGGAAACATTGTTCTCTAGTAGTCAAGTTAACGGCATATTTCATACGATTAGAAAAAGAATATGTCTAGCTTATGAAAAAAAAAAAATTGATTCAAGAAGCAAAATCATACATAAAAAACTTGTAGCATCAGCAGCAGTGATAAAAGTAGAAGTAGGCCTAACAGTAGCAGTAGTAGAAGGGGTTGTAATAGTAACAGCAGAAGTAGTAGTAGTTGTAGTAGTAGTAGTAGTAGTAGTAGTAGTAGTTGTAGTAGTAGTAGTAGTAGTAGTAGTTGTAGTAATAGTAGTAGTAGTAGTAGTAGTAGTAGTAGTAGTAGTAGTAGAAATATTAGTGGTAGTAGTAGTAGAAGTAGTAGTGGTTGTAGTAGTAACAGTAGAAGTAGTAGTAGTAGTAATAGTAGAAGTAGTAGTAGTAGTGATAGTAGTAGTAGTAGTAATAGTAGTAGTAGTGGTAGTAACAGTAGTAGCAGTAGTAGTAATTAGTAGTAGTAGTAGTAGTAGTAGTAGTAGTAGTAGTGGTACTTAGTAGTGGTGGTGGTAGTGGTAGTAGCTATATAGTTAGTAGATGTAAAGGAAGAGAAGTAGCAATAGTAGAATCGGTAGTCATGCTCGAAGTAAAAGCATGAGCAATTCTATCAATGGGAATAAAAACATAATTACCGAAGTTATAATAATATGGTAATTTCTTATCAATATAACAATAACAGAAACAATAATGATACAAATAAAGATAATTATATACAACAGTTGTTGTCTAATATGGATCACCAAGCTATCAAGACAACACACATAAAACAAAAGATCCTGACAACGAAGTCAAGAGAGTAGAAAACAATTACACAAAACAAGTCTAGGATTATAATAGCATTTTTAGAAATAATTAAAAGCTACACATAATCTCTGGGTCTTACCATGAAACACATTGAGAAATTGCACTTGGTAGTTTTGGCGCTCTTTTGTTACAACAAGCTGCACAAAAATCACTTGTTTCAAATAAAACGAAACGTAATAGTAAAAATGAGCTTCATGCTACATACATGGGTAAAATTTGTATTGTAACATGGTCAGAGATACTAGGCGTCTAAAAATCAAGATAAAAGAGATGAAACGTAGCAGCGAACAAGAAATACCATAAATGGAAATTAAAAAAAAATTAGTACATAATACCATTAGATGTATAAAGAAAAGACAAACTGATTTTGTTTGCTGAGACTTATGCATGATATTGAAATAAATAACTTAAAAATTATTTTATTTACATAAGAAAGAAAAATTGTCATAAACTCATTGCACTTGAACATAAAAAATTGCCAATAACGGAAACAAAAAATGCAAAAATAGCTGCAATTAATTGACTAGAAACGATTTGATAGATTTACATTCCTGAGAAGGGTTACCACACATTTGAGCGTTTTCTTCATTCTCGCTTTCATTATCCTGTAATGCTCTCAGATAAAAGCTTTGATGTACAACTATAGTAGAAGCAGAACGGTTTTAGTCTAAATTTGTTTTCATTTTAATTAGTACTGTTTGCCCACCTACAATACTCACATAGATCGGTCGAAAGAAGGTGTGATATCAAGCGTAGATAGAAAATTAAGAAAGATGAATAAAAAAATACAATTACTTGTCGATAAAAACATTACAAATTAAACCAAATAAAATTGTGTTGGCCTAAATGAAGTATTATTTTATTAAAAAGCGAGGAAAAAAGAAACGAAAAGATATCCGTAGAATATACAACTTTAAACTAAGAGTGTTTTATCAAGTTCTTAACCGTACTTTTAGCCTGGCATTTCAGTTTAAACTAAGAGTGTTTTATCACGTTCTTAACTGTACTTTTAGCCTGGCTTTTCAGTAAAACGGTTTTATTTATAAAAAAAAAAATAATAAAAATTAAGAACAACAGCTTCTTGAATATTTTGAAGATATTTTGGAATGCATTTTAAATAATAAAAAATATTTTGAACTAAGAAAGTTGCTAAAGGGTTTGCTTAGACTAGAATAACTTGAATATCCACATAACGTGTTTCAGGGTGATACTGTTTAAAACTCAAATGAAACTAAAAATTCGTTTATAGAAACTCTGTCAATATTTCCGGCACACGATCTGAGAATCTTATTAATGTTTAATTAACTCAGCAAAGTCTATGTCATTTTGAATTTCTCCGATGCTTTGTAGATCTGGTGAAATTTACATCTGTTTCAAGTTCAATCGAATATCTTTAGAAGACAATAGCTTTTTTTTTTTAATTGTATTGTTTACTAATATAATGATAAGACTATCATGGAACTGCAAAAAATGATTTAGACAAACGGCCAGGCCATTACTTGTGGCATTGACGTGATTTCAACAAAAGATCCAGATCACCATAAAAAGGAACTACTTTAGTGTATCTCCTTCCGCGTGACAACTGTTGTCTGATAAAGAAACTGTTGATGGAACGACAAGAGCGAATTATTGTTTTAAATCAAAATGACATTATTATAATTTCTTTCACTCGAACAGACAGTTGAATCCCGTGTCTAGAAAAAACTAAATAGGCCTAACTTAGCCTAAACATGCTATGATAACAGGTCAAAGACAAGCTGCACCATCCAGCGTTAAGCATACACTGTTCACTTAGACCAGTAAAACAGTCTAAAATTTTTATCCTAAAGTTCAATCCTAAGATTCTAGCTGAACAGGCCAATAAAAAAATCACAAACTTACAGGTATCCAGAAACACGGCTATAATACCTGGGGGCACTTTGTTAAATATTTACAAAGTTAAAACACAATTTATTGGAACAATCAGGCAAAAATGAGTAAAAATAAATTAACTAGAAACAGTACAAAGGGCGGCGAATCTGAGCCCACATAAAAGCAATTTATTTAACATTTTCCAATAGTAAAACTCATAATTCAAAATAATAGAAACCGCAGCCACATATTTTTGTTCCTCCATGTGTCAGAATAAAGGCTTCATCATTGCACAACCTACTCAAAAGGCATCGACAAAAACAACGACATTTACATAATAAATAATTTCTTTTGTATTTTTTTATTAAACCAAAACCGATGATGTCCAGTAGACTTTCATTTGCCGACATTCAAGTTGGTCTTCAATTAAAGTAACATTGACAATCATTGGATACAGAATAGAATAACCATGTAAAAACATCTAGAAATGAAATTAACATCAGTAATGCAAATAGTTTTCAAACTTCAAAACAGATTAAACTCAGTATCGTTTCATGATTGGGTTACAACCATAGATTATAAGAAAAACTCCAAAAACATGGATACAAGATTTAAAGCATCATCATATTTATAAGCAACCTCTTCCAGTCTACATCATGTAAAGTTACCGCATTCCGTCATGTTTTGAGATCATAATGGCTGAGAATGTTTCCGGTTAACAAAATCTACAGTTATGTTATATTACCTGAGAACTAAGTTGAACCAAGGCAAAGCAATTCCTATTTAGATCACATAAGGAAAAATGAAGCAGCCCCTACAAAAAGGGGTACCATCGCGTTATTAATGGGATTACAGGGATTCTACTATGTTTTAATCTCTGCGTTTCATCGTCCACAGAAGCTTCTTAAAGTAATCCTGATTACAACCTTATCAAGTCGAGGTTGAATATCCGCCAGGACCCCAATTAATTTACTTCTATTTCAAACATATAAAAGCTACTTTTAAAACTGTTATGGTCAGTTTCTGTTAATAAGCAACACAGACTAGTATCTTACAAAATTTCAAGTCTCTTCAGACTTTTCCATCCGAGAAAAAAAAATTCTTTTCAACAAACTTAAATTTTCATGACAATTTGACATGCTTTATAAACACAAAAATGGAATCATTAGAAAAATACCAACAAAAACATTTACTGTTGAACGTCTTTGCTCTTCTGCAAAAATTTGATCAGACAGGTAAGCTTTACGATATAATTAATGTACATAGCAAATGTCCATAGGCTCTTCAGTAAGACGGATAATCACTTGCCAACACTCACTAATACAATGAGTACTGCGCAGTTACCAAAAGCTGCCGCTCTCTGAAGAATGCCAAAAAGCGCAGATATCTGTACTGGCCCACCTTTTAAAACATGACAAGGCCTAGATCAACTTCATTCCGTGATCATCAAGTTTAGAACGAGGTTGTTTCCTTCCGCTAATCAGTTTTGCTGCAGAAGCAACTGCTCCAGTTCGTCGGCTGAGCGATACAGGAACGAAGCTGACTCTTTGTAGCCAGCTATCAACTGTTTGATGGCCGTCACCTCCGAGGGACTCAACTGACCTTTGCTGTTCGACTTTTTCATGCTCAAATCGGTCGGACCTATCAGAAAGAATTGATATAACATATTCAACACATTAACATGTACAAATCATTATCAAGGCATTGCAAAATTAAACCAAATCGAGTCCTTTTCTTGGTTACACTTATAAAGTTTTTCAATAAGTAGCCGAACATACTATGAGTTTAGATTCAAGTTCCCCAGTGTTAATCATTTCAATGCCGCCATTTTGGTGTAAAATCTTGCGCATGCGTCGTCAGATGGTGAGTTTAGTACACAGCATGATAAACTCAACCCAGCCAAACCGTAGTTGTAATAGTACGCTAGATATTGTGACTTTTGGTTATAGTTAATTTTATAAAGCAATACGCATCTAAAACCCAAACCACATTTCTAGCAAAATCTACTTTTGATTTCTTTCTTCACCGAAGTCCTCCGCAGTTTCTTTTAAAAGACCTCAGACTAGGCCGGAATGGCATATCTAAGTTCCAATAGTTTTTAAAAAATTTCAATGTACATAGTAACAACCGAGTGGCCAAGGTGGGTAACGCACGGATATTGTTAGGAATTAGTGTACTCACCAAATTCTCCATTGGTCGGACCATTGTTCGCCGTTATCTGTGCATGGGTTAGCACTGAGGCGTGATGGTGGGCAGGATGCTGGTAGCCTGGGAACCCGGGACGAAACAGAGCAGCAGCAGCCGCCGCGCCGTGCCCGTTGGTGAAAAACGAGGGTGTGAAGTCCGGGGCAGGCCGGAACGCCGGGGGAGGAGCTGTGTGGCGCAGGAAGTCGGTACCTGCCGGCACGGTGCAGTTGATGGTACGGGGTGAAGGTAGGCTGGTGCTGTTGTTGTTGTTGTTGTTAGTGTTACTGTTGTTGTTATTGTTGTTGTTGTTGCTGCTGCTGTTGTTGTTATTGTTGTTTGTGTTGCTGATTGTGGCAGGCTGGGAGGAGATGGACTGAGATGCGGCGGCTGCGACCTGGGGTTGTGCTGCCTGTTGCTGATTGGCTGTCGCAGGAGCTGTTGGCGGGCTCTGTGACGTCAAAATGGATGCATGAGCCATCATGGCTGTTGCCTGAGGAGGGAAAAACAAGTTGGAAACATGAGCTGTTGAAATGTGACATCTTAAAAATACGCCAAGGTTTACATTTCCTGCTTCCTCTATACGCCTGCATTAATCTTAGAGTTTGAAAGTGACTTCAAGTGACAGCGAGCTGTGATCGGAAACGGAAGGCGTAAAAGCAAAGGAAGTAATTGCGTATCGTTGTACAAAATAAGCTAAATCTGACACAACAGAAATGGTTAAATGTAAAGAATAACTGTAACTTGTTTACCGACAATTCAAATATTCAACAAGCTTATCGCAAATTAAACATAACCAATTAAACTTTTCCGCTAAACAAACTAGAACAACTCTTTGAAGGAAGTATAAAGGTTCTGAATCAGACTCCAAAGTGCAACCTTTTTAAACAACATACACTGGATTAAGTCTGCGGCAATATTGTAGTGTATTCTTGCTTATTCATATCTTGCTTTGCGATACATCTTGAGTTAAAGATCGCGAAGCGCGTTTATGAAAATACCTTTGCAGGATCTACTTTTCTGTAAAGTCTGATCCAAATCTTGCTAAAAGCAAAACTAAACGCACACAACCAAATATTGTAGAGATTACAAAAAGAAACCACATTCTCACATGTATTGAATATTTAGTTTATAAAAGTACATGTATTAATAGGCAATCGGAGAGAGAAAGTTTGGCTTTCTGCCTCCCCCCCCCCCCCAACAAACTATTATCGAGTCTCCTGTATAAGTGACTAAAGGAGGAATCTGTTAAAGATATATTGTATACGGTAAAATCTTGCCTCAAAAGACAACTAATAGGACTGACATGGAAAGAAATTGAAAGAGACAAATTTGAGTTAGAGAAAGAAGGGGAGCAAGAGATAGAGAGTGGGAGAACAAGATATAGAAAGAGAGAATAAGAAAGGAGTAGGAGGAAGAGAGATTAAGAGATAAGGGGAAGAGCAAGAAAGATAGAGACGGGGTGGAGAGATCGAGAGAGAAAAGGGGAGATATCTGCAAAATCTAAGACAATTCTAACTTATGCTCCATTTCGTCCTTTTTATAAAAAAAAAAGTCACCATACGGTCTCAATAAAACTGTTCCCATCTATCGCTAACAGCCATTAGGGCGTTTTGTTAAGCCATTAGGGCGTTTTGTTAACAGCTTCTCTGCCGTCTTTCATTCTACACTCAATCCGCAGACTATGAAAGCACATCCTGTTGTGGAAACAATTTCTTCATAATGTATTTGATCTTTATTTTTTTTTCTGTGACCTTTCCTCTGTCCCGTTCATTTCATATAATTATATATTACTTCTTTCTCCTCCACCCCCCACCCGCATCCCTCACGCTCAACCTCTTTCCCTTCCAGGCATTCACAAAACCCGGTCCCTCTCAAGTTTCAATAACTTCTCTGCGCTGGATGTGCCACGCCCCTGTGGAGAACTGAGCACCCTGGGGCCGCGATCAGCTCACGTGAGTCTTGTCTCCTGCGACCCACGGTGACTGGAAACTTAAGACGAAGTAATACACGGTTCACATCATCGCGAGCAGTACGACTGAGCGCCAGATCTAGATCTAGTCGTGGACTCAACCGGCTCACGCGCGATAGTAGTACACTCACCTTTACACGCCATGCTCAAAACACGGGGCAATCTCACAACTCTAGGCTATAAGGGAGAGTGGCCACGT